>PVKE010027622.1:0-21473 GCA_004027555.1 Craseonycteris thonglongyai | reverse complement strand
GGAGAGTTAGATAATTTGACATGCTAACTGGGGTGAGGGGAGATGTATCAATAAGACCCCAACATATATAGACACCATGGAAGTAGCAATTTTTTCCAAACACAATTGTAATTAATGTAAGACACCACATAACTAGACACTACTAAAAAACAAACAAACAAAAAACAAAAAACCTAATTAGCAGAGACTTCAGTTTTGTCCTTCTTTATATGAGCATGGCATGTGTTGCCTATTGCAAGGATCCTCACCGAGGGATCTTGGAAGTATGGAACCCAAGGCAATCCAAACAGGCAAGTGTTGGTTAAGTTCCAGGAAAGACCAGTATCTGCAGAGGGAAGGTCACTTTTGGACGCCATCAGACTGGTGTCAGTTGTGCTTGGAGTGGTATCAAAAAAGGATGAGCTGAAAACAACACATACTAAAGGAATTTTTCCAGTGACTCCTTTGTGCATGATTGTATAGTAGACAGCAGAATAAAAAATCACTCCATAGGAGAAAACCTCTTTCTGAATCCCACACTCGGTGACAAGATACTTAAACTCATATCCCTTCTCTGTTATTCTGGTTGCAGGGCAGCCAATTCCCAGAGACACACCATCAGAATGCAAACGGTGATCTTGACCAAGTAGAGTCGGCTCAACCACGGCCCAAAACACGGAAGAAGTGCATCATTTTCTGAATTGAAAACCAGTCTAGAGTAAGGGGAATTTCCCCATCCTAACTACCTGCTAGTAACAAAAGTAAATCATTTATGGAGGACTTCTTAGTAGCACCAATGAATATCAAATACCTAGGAATGGACCTACTAAAGATGTATAAAACAGCAGGGAAATTGTAGATCTAAATGTAAAAGGTTAAACAAAGCTTCTGGTAGATATCATCGAAAATCTCCATGACATTGGGAGTATTCAAAAGCATGTGTACAAATGTTCATAGCACTACTATTTTCAAAATCCAAAAGCTGTGAATTTACATGTCCATAAACAAGAGGATGGATTAATAAAATATGGCACATTCATTCAGTGAAATATTAATACTGAAATACAAATATAAAAACTATCAATAAACACAATAGTCTGGATGGATTTCACAAACATAGTATTGAATGAAATAACCCAGACATAACAGAGTACACACTGTATAATTCCATTTATATAAAGTTTAAAAGTAGACAAAACTTATCTAAGATGTTGAAAGTTTAGAGGAAGAGTGACTTAGAGTATGAGACAGCAATGATTATAATACATAGATGTATTCCTATAAAAATATATTGGGAATTATACTTAATGCATTCACACTTCTCTGTATGGATGTTATATTTAAAGTGCATTGAAGGATAACTGAGAGAGACAGAGAGCACTGCAACTCTTGCCCAGAAGTGAATCATATCTTTTTGAATCTAATGGCACTCTATGCTTCAGGGATAGAAAAATCCAACTCACACTGACCTAAAAACTAAAGAGAGTCAAAAGAATTTATACACATGGCCAACAAGCACATGAAAAATGTTCAACCTTGTTAGTCACTAGGAAAATATAAAACAAAATCACATTGAGATACCATTTCACACCTACTAGAATGACTGTACCTAAAAAGTCAGGCAATAACAAGGGTTGGCAAAGATGTGGAAAAAATGGAATACTCCCATACATTAATAGTGAGAATATAAAATGATACAGCCACTTTGGAAAAGACGTTGATAGTTCCTCAAAATGTTAAACCTAGAGTTACCATATGACCCAGCAATTCCACTCCTAGGTATACAAGGGCTGTCCAGAAAGTATCCAGCCATGTACCCATTCTCTATCTATTGACAATGGCTAGATTTTTTCTGGAGAGCCCAGCATACATGAGAGAAATGAAAACATACATCCATACAAAAATTTATGTTCAGGCATCATTATTTGTTAACAGCCAAAAGCAGAAACAAGCCAAAACAAAGATACATCAACTACTGATGGATACATAAAATGTGGTCTATCATATATACAATGAAAAATATGACAACAAAAAGGGACAACATCATGATACATGCTCCAACATGGATGAACCTTAACAATATTATGCTACATAAGAGAAGCCAATCACAAAAACCCACACAGTATTGATATTTATGTGGAAACTCTACAAAAAGTAAATCTATAGAGACAGAAAGTACATTAGTGATTGTGATGGCCAGGGCTGGGAGGCAGGGCACTGAGGGAGAATGGAATATAACAGAATCAGAATGGAGTTTCTTTTTGGAGTGATTAAAATGTCCTAAAATTTATTGTGGTAAATGAAGCTTGCACAACTCTGTGAGCATACTAAAAGCAATTGAATTGTACACTATTCAATTAAAACTATTTTTAAAACATTTAAGGGTGAATTTCATGATACATAAATTATAAATCAATAAAGCTGCTTTAAAATCTAATGAGAATTTAGTTGCCTTTGTAACTGAAATATGTATAGATAAGTTGCTTCAGAGTGAATTGATACAGCAGCCAAAACATTATCACCAGTACCTGATTCCATTCTCTCTTTTCCTTCTCTCTTTATGCCTTCCATGGTGTTGGTTACTTAGATTTGACCATGTCAGTATGGAGGCATACCCAGATTGTCAGCAAAAAGGTGAGAACCATTCAAAATTTCATATCTTCTTCCCATGCTATCCAGAGTAAGACAATGAAAGTTTCTCTTTCTCAGAAGCTCCAGAAAATGTCGCTTATATTTTATCAATGTTTCAATGATTCTGCTTGAATTAGATCCCTACTCCATGTGAGGACGTAGGGCAAACAGTAGTTTGAAGTGGCTCTGATATCAGAGCCCAGGGATCAATGCTCACCAAACTACGTGGCTGAAGGTTGTATAAGGGCAGCTTCCTAAAGGAAATATAAGGCTTTGTTACCATAAATTATGGGAACTAAAGTTGAAAAATGAACATCAACTCCAATAAAACAGTTCAAAAATGTAGTTAAGAGTTATGGACTGAAGAATACAAGAAACATTTATTTACAAATTAATTTCTTTCATTTGATTCAAGATTGAGATGTTCATATCTGTAAATGTAGCAGCCATTATGCATCCATAATAGGTTCTCATTAGATTTTGAATGAATGAACAAGGTAGCCAACAACAATAAATGAATAAAGAAATGAACGAATAATTAGCTATTTTGTTGGGAAAGAACCCAGACTCTTTTGGATCTTTTTTTTCTTCTGTTTCCTGCTGCCCTGTTCTTGGTCAATTACCATAAGTCAGGTAAAGCATTCAAAGACAGAAAGAACTAGGAAAGAGGGAGAGTTTTAAATCTCTATATGTTGATCCTCTGTTATCATCAGAAAAAAAAACCTCTGATGACAGTTGAGAAAGTTTATATCATTCGCTACAAAAAGGTTTGGGGATTCTTAGTTGATTTCAATCTGCATGTTAACATAAGGGAGACGCTAGTACTATATCCAGACAAACATTGATCCTCTTTATTATCCAACATCTACAACCAGTATAAACATCAGTTCCAGATGTTTCTGAGTTATCTGTAATCTCATCCTGCTTCCTAAGCCAGTCCTTAGTCTCTGAGAATTCAGTACTTTATAAGGATGACTGAATACCACCTTTAGTAAGGTGACCAGACGTCCTGCTTTTGGCGGGACAGTCCCAATTTTTAACAATTTGTCCCGCGCCCCGCAGCTTTTTGAAAAAGTCCCGATTTTTGGAAAGAATGCACGACAAGCTAGGGAATGGCGGGAGATAGATCAAATTTTTAATCAAGAACCCCCTCCCCGCAGGTCAATGGTGTCCCGCTTTACCAATGTTAAAATCTGGTCACCTTAAGTCCTTTAGCCTAAGAGAAGTCATCATGTGTATATTTAAAAACAAAAGATCAAAACCAAGTCTATCATTACAATCCTGATCAAGTGTTTGTGTACTTACAATTTCTATTTTGACCTTCACCTAAAACCTGGAAGATAAATTGGGTAGGTATTATTGACCCCATTTTATAGATTAGAATACCTAGGCTCAGGAAGTTTTCATCCTATTTTTTTAGTTGACAACAAAGCAGGGACCAGAACAACTGTCCTCCCTAACCCCCGATCCCTTTAAATATGAGGTGTTATCACTAAACCACCATCTAGTGTGGTGGAAACTGAAATGTTTCCCTAAACTTACAGATACATTTGCAAAGGCTTATCTACACTTTGGCTTGATGAATAACAAAGAATATAAACTACATTGTAAAACCACATAAAATCTTTCTGTGTGACATTAGGCATTTAGTAACTACTGACAGATCCATTCATGTCAGAGTGATTGTAAAGTCATGGACTAGACTGGAACCCAAGTCTTTGTACTCATTAGTACCTTACCCTAGCCATCTGAGCTCATCTATGGTCTTTGCAGTAAAAAACATACTGAAACAGTTATGAATCTATAGGTACACTTTGAGTGAATGTCAAACATTGCATGTGATAGGTTGGGATTTTTTCCTCAAGTACTGAGCAAACTTTATGCTTAAAAAAACTCACTGTGTTACTGATAATCGAAAATGTATTTACTTAGCTGGGTAGTTTTAATTAGTTTGTTTGTGCTCCAAAGACTTTGGGGTGAATGGGATTTTTTTCTAATACCTGTAATGCATACAAGCGTTAAATCAAAGCCGACTCCAGCAAAATCTAATTCTAAAAGCCCTAGAGTAAAACCAAGATAAAATAATTTACACTAAAACCACTGCATCAAAATAGAAAGAAGTTTATGAATGTTCCGATAGCTATCACTGCTATGATTTTCCAAAACAAGAAAATCGGAGTTTAAAATTTTCTAACAAATCTCATATTCATTATACTTCTGTTGCTTTTAACTTATCTAAAATGGTTATCACTTCTAAAGCATGTCAACTTAAGTGTATAATGAAGACTAGAGAGAATTATACAAAATTAAAAGAAAGGTAACTCCTTAATGGAGGAATTATAGATTTTTTTTTTTTTATTTGTTCAACTAATTTTTTTTTTAATTTTTTTATTGTTTTTGAGAGAGAGAGAGAGATACAAAGACAGAGAGAGAACTGAACTGGGGGCACTCCCCAGTTCAGCATATGTGTCCGCACGGGCCGGGGCCAGGATTCGATCCTCGGTCCCCAGCGCTGCAAAGTGAGCGCTCAACCCACTGAGCCATTCCGGCTTCCCCTTTATTTTCTTTTTAAATATGCATTCAATGCTGGTATAAGATTGTTATCTAACAAAAATAAAAATGAAGATAAAGTCTGAGGCTTATAAGAAACAATGTCTCAGCTCAGAGCTTTACTGGATAGAGCATTATGCCCATGGCCTTGCAGTGTCAGCTCTGTACTCACCTGTTCTTTGACCCAGGTGGGCTCTCTCCATTTCACTGGGCCTGATAATATCTCACAATAAAACGATGATAAAGAAAATGACCTACTTTACCTCAAAGTTTAGAAAAACACAAAAAGGATTAAAACAAGTATGCAGCTATCAAATTCAAGCAGAAAAAAAAAAGGTTTGGCAAGTTTGAGAGAGGAAAAGCAACTGGACAAATTCTATTAAACAACCTAGATGTGCTCCCATAATAACAAGAGAAGGCAGCATCGACAGGCATAAATGTTCATACTTTTTCTTCCCTTAACAAAAACAATATGTAAATATTGGAGCTTGTCAAATGTCAAACAATGTTTATAATATTATATTAAAGTCAAAGCTAAGGTTTTAGAGCTGAAATCACAAAGCCTTGGTTCTAACCCCGCTGGCTAACGCCAGCTCTTAACTGTGCAAAACCAACTCTCATTCCAGTTTCCCGATTTGACAAATAAGGGTAATAGTTAGACTTCCTAGAGACTAGAGTCTCCTCCCTCAATAGCCTGCATGCCCCTTGGGGTCCAGGGTAGTCTGGAGAAGGCTGAGATTGTTCTGGATCACAGAACATTAGGAAACTTTACTGACATCAAGATATCTGGCTGGGTGCCATGGAAGGGTGCTAAATTCTGTTCTAAGCATCACTTAGAAACTGGCACAAAGATTTCACATGTCCTAATTTTATATTAACTTCTCAAATCTTCACCCAAATCCTTTTTCCTATAATCATCACCAAGCCACATTTCACTGTGAAGAGAACCAAAAAAAAAAAAAAAAGGAGGGGTGGGGTGGGGCAGGGTGGAGCAGGGAGCATTGAGCTTTGCAGGGCCTTAAGTCCTTGACAATCCATTGTCCCAAACAACAGTGAGGAAGTCATTGTATCCAACCATTCCCTATAATGCATATCCTCCAAATATTTTAAATTCTTGTGTATTCTCCCACAGTCTAGCATCAAACATCCCAAATTGTGGACCAAAGGATATTGGGTCCTGTCGAAAAAGCCATCACAATACAGAATGTGGGAGAAGACATTCCAAAATACTTAAGGGTCTCAGTCAAAGACCTTTAAAGGCTGGTTCATGTTGAGCCTTGGTTAGGAAAAAAGAGGGCAAGAAAAGATTTCAGAACCATCTACCCTCTGGTTTGAATATAAAACCTCCTTATGAGGCTATCTTATTAACAATAACATTAGGCCTACATATTTTATAAGATAGTTAGGATCGAATTACATAATGGAGATAAAAAGCCCCCTGAAACCTGTTAAATTTTTTAAACTATTAACTTACATTAGCTAGGAAACATAACATTAGTCAGTGTGTAATCTTCCTGGTTGATAAAGGATAAAGTAATATTTCTGTAATTTCTAGCCAGGTACAAATATATACAAATCTCAGTAAAAAATAAAGTTTTTCAGAGAAGACAAGTTGCAAATATAGTGAACTCCTCATCCACAAATGACAATATATTACTTGATGTTTGATCAAGTTGTCAATGTAAATATAACTGCAACAAAAATATTTATTCCATCTAAGAGGAAAAACTTGTCACTCAACAGATAATACTCTTCACAAAAATGTTTTAGTAGTTTCTTACTGTGTAGATCTTTCATGTAGTCAAACCAAATACACCAACATATAGAAAGAATACATTGTGACCAAGTTGGATTTATTCCAGAAATGTAATGTAAATATTAATAATCGTTTCAATAGAATTGTAGAGACCACATTTGACAAAATTCAACATTATTCATCGTAAAAAGAAAAATAACTTCTGAAAACTAGAAACAGAATTTCCTTAATCTAATATGAAGTAGCTACAAAAGAAACAAACAAAAAGCCTACTGCAAAATCAGAAAAGAAAGGCCTTAATCACTAGAGATTCCAGCCAGTGAAATAAAGCAAAAAAAAGTGAAGAAGAAAGAAGGAATAAAGGAAGAACTGTAAGCGAGAAAAACAAAGCAAAACTGTTGTGCCTATTTGCAGATAATATGCATAGGTAAAAGAATCCAAAAGAACGTATATGAAACTTACTGTAATTCATAAGTGAATTTTGCAAGTTTCCTAGATAAAGGGTCAATGGGAAAAATAACTGTAATACGTATATGTAACAACAATTAAATAGAAAATGATGTCTTAAATGATACCTGCATTAAAAAAAAAAAAAAGCTTAAATACCCAGGAATAAGTTCAATAAAAAATGTGTAAGACCTCTACATAGAAATCTATAAATCCTAGATTGGAAGATTTAATGGTTTAACCAGTTGTCTCCAAATCCCAGTAGTATTGTTTTGTTTATTTAATTTAAGAAACTGACAACTGATTTAAAATTTTGTATGGAAATGCAAAAGGCTAAGAATAATCAAGACAATCTTGAAGAAGATCAAAATTGGAAGAGTTATACCACCGGATATCAAGACTTACAAAGTTATAGTAATTAAGACAAAATAGACAAAAACATAGACCCTTGGAACAGAAGAGAAAGTCTAAAAACAATCCCAGTTTTAAAGAGAATTGATTAATATCGAGGGTGGCACTGTATAGCAATGGGGAAGATATTTCATTTCAATAATGGTGTGGAGCAGACTGGATATTCTTATGAAGAGGAGGGGAACCTAATCCTTATCTCGTATCACAGATAAAAATTAATTCCAGGTGAATTTTAGGTCTAAATATAAAAGTTTAAATGACAATAATTTTGGATGATACATAAGATATTAGTTATATAACCCTGGGGTAGGAATAGATTTCTGAAACAGTATACAAAAAGCATTTAAAGAAAATGACTGATAATTGGACTAGATTAAAAATTAAGAACTGTTTTTCACTAAAATATACCATCAAAACATATTACCTCACTCATAGGTGGAATATAAAACTGAAAGTAACAAAGAAACAAGAACTCATGGACACAGTCAATAGCTTAGTGGTTACCTGAGGGTAAGGGGGAAGGTGGGTGGGAGAGCTGGGGAGGTACGTAGGGAGCGGGAATCATATATATGGTGATGGAAAGAGGGCTAATTCTGGGTGGTGAGTACATAATGCAATACATAGACAATGTAATGTACACCTGAAAACAATGTAATTGTTATCAACCAATGTCACCCCAATAAATTTAACAATTAAAATAAATAAATAAATAAAATATACCATCAAGAGAGTGAAATGGAAAGCAACAGAAAAATATTTTTTAAATATATAACCTACAACAAACTCATATTCAATATACATAAAGTCTGCACATCAAAAATAAGAAGGCAAGCAATCTAGTAGAAAATTGAGAAAAAGACAAACAGCTACTGTTTTAAATGAGATATCTAAATTGCCAGTAAACATTAGTAAAGATTTTCAACATCATCGTCATCTGGGAAATACAAATTTAAAAAGTAGTGTGATATCACTACGCACACACCAAAATGGCTAAAGTAAAATATATAGTAATACCAAGCATTGTAAAGAATGTGAAACAATTAATATGTTTACATGCTGCTGGTTTGAGTACATAAAACAAAAACAGGCAAACCTACCTGTAATGTTAGAAATCAGGCTATGGTTTCCTTTGGGAAGAAGATGGTGGGATAAAGACTGGAGAAGAACACAGGAGGGAAGGGTGGGGGCCTTCGGGGTACGGTTCTCTGCTTGGTGTAAGACCATATTTCTTGATGTACATGATGTAGTACAATTGTGTTCACTTTGTGATATTCCACCAAAATGTACACTTAAACTTGTGCATCACCCTGTATATATACTTCAATTATTAAAAGTTTATTTAAAAATTGAATCAGGTATTACAAACAAAAGGATTGTAGTCATCAAAACCAGTCAATGATGTAGGCTGATATAAATTTTCTGAAAATCTTAAGATACTTTTGGGGGGGAAGCTGGAATGTGTCAGTGGGTTGAGAGCCCACTTTACAGCCCCAGGGCCCGAGGATCAAATCCTGGGCCCAGCCCATGTGGACCCACATGCTGAACTGCGGAGTTCCCCCAGTTCAGTTCTTGCCGGGGCCTATGTGGCAGGCCCAGTTCCTGCCCTGCGCAGCCCCGCACCCACCTTTGGAATGAAACTATGTGAAAAACTAATGCTGTCAACTATGGAGACTGCTCTGGGCCCTCCCCCTTCTGTCTATCTCTCTCTGTCTGTCCCTCTCTCGGTCAAAAAACAATAAACATAAATCTAAAATAAAAAAGATACTTTTCTAATATTAGGACAATACCTCTTGTTTTATTACTTCCTTTAGAAGCTTATTCTGACAAGTCATGGCCAAGGCTTTTTGGGGTTGTATTGCCTATAACCAAGCTAAGAAATCTGACAACTGCAGAAGCCTGAAGCTTTTGGTCCTCTTCTTCAAAAGCTTCTCCAGACCTTGAGCAGTAGACACAACTAGTAGAGAGAAGGCACTGAAGGCCCATAGACTTCAGCACAGGAAGGAACCCTACAAGTGATTAGGCTAACCTTATTCCCACACAGGAGGCATCCCGCAGCGTGGCAGCAGGTAGTCATTTAGCCGCTGCAGAAACAACTTCAAGGTTGGGAAGTTAAGGCAGTCTATTACCTAGCTGAAAAGCTTTCCAAGCCTGCAAATCATTCTGTGCAAAGCTCCCAACACACCACTCTTTACACCGGTTAGGTATGAAAGAATAGAACTCTTTCCAAATAACAGATTTGCAAATATAAGAAGCAAAAAAAATGTATTCCCCAAAACAATTTTTCTTCTTTACACTAAACATCCATGGTTCTTTCAATCCTCCTCGGACTAAATCAGACACTATCATATTGAGAGAAGAAATATTTTCCTTGTTCCTCAAAGGACTTTGGAATCAATTTGATCAGTTTATCTGAGATCCAGGTAAAAATAAAATCTAGTGATGGAAGACGACCATGGCCAAGAGCAATTTTGTATATGTCCTGCTCTACACGATTTGAGGGGCAGAGAAATTTTCTGTGAAAACATTTTCTCTACTTGCCTACCTTAAAAGCTGAAATTTTCATATGAACTACAACTTCATGTTAAGGCATCAAAAATTATTATTTTTTAAATGTTATGGCATAATCAAACATAAACATCAGAGAAGAAACTACTTCTTGAGATTAGGTAGCAAGCTGAGAAAACAGATCACAGGGTGGGTACATCAGAGGAGAGTGAAGAGGTCAGAAAGTGCCTAGAGAATGAACCAACCTAAGAGCACAAACACAGGCTGCCAGAATGTAGAACACAAAGGAACTTGAACTAGTAAAGATATAAATACATAAAACTGAAAATGGGGAAAGAAATGGACAGCTTGCTAAGAGCAGCTGTTCTCATAGGCAAGTCATCTTCCTCCCATCAGAAATTCCATGAGGGAAAGCTGAGATGGCTCAGCGGGTTAAGCACTCGCTTTGCAGCCCCAGAGACTGAGGATTGAATCCCGGTCCCGGCCCATGTGGACCCATATGCTGAACTGGGGTGTGCCCCAGTTCATGTTTTACAAATTGAAGGCAAGATCCTCCTCCAGCGAAAGATTATCACTCAATTTATTGTGCTATTCACTCTATTGCAGTGGTCTGGAACTAGACCTGCAATATTTCCCAGGTTTGCCTGTACTTTCAAAACCCTTTCACACATTTTTATTGCATATGCTTCTCTTCCAATCGTTGCCCAATTTATAGCTGATGAATCTTGGTCAGTTCTTGCCAGGGCCTATGTGGGAGGCTCCCGGCCCAGTTCCTGCCCTGTGCAGCCCTGTGCCCACCTGTAGAGTGAAACTATATTAAAAACTAATTCTGTCAACTATGGGGACTGCTTTGGACCCTCCCCCTTCTCTCTGTCTCTCTCTGTCTGTCTGTCTCTGTCAAAAAACAATAAAAATAAATCTTTAAAAAATAAAAAAGTAACTCCATGAACTACAGGGTGGCAACCTCTCCTCCTCTCTTCCTCTCCTCTCTCCCATCCCTGCCCCTCCCCTTCTCCTCTCCTCTCCTCTCCTCTCCTCCCTCTCCTCTCCTCTCCTCTCCTCTCCTCTCCTCTCCTCTCCTCTCCTCTCTCTCATTTGCAATTCTGCCTCCACTCCTCTTTGTCACTATGCAGTTGGCCTACCAGAAACTGTCCCTGCCAGTTAGATGTGCCATTATGCAGCTTCCATGCCATGACTGGGTAAGTGGTAAATCAAAACCCTGATCTGCATCAAGCCTCCCTGAGTTCTGTGTGAGAAGCAAAGAACTAGGGAGCCCCACTTAAGTTTCTGGACTAAGTTATGTCCTTCAACACAGTTAAGCCAAATACATCAGGACCTATGAGAGAAGGGGACAATTGCTGGGCAATTAATAAAGCTTCATTTCAAACCCACATGGCTTAGCTTGTTCTTAATTGGTGATAATTCAAATATATAGCAAAGGTGAGTGATTGGCACCCTTAACCTACAACCTTAGTGTATTATTTTATTTACTAAATTTATTGGGTGATGTTGGTTAGTAAAATTACATAGGTTTCAAGTATACACTTCTATAATATATCATTTACATATTGCATTGTTTGTTCACCACCCAGAATGAGTTCTCCTTCCATCACCATATTTTTGACTCCTTGATAAGCAAAATTAGATCTCTTAAAAGCTCTTCCCTCCACAAACATGTAAGCAAAACTCTTCCAGGAACAATGCTTTGAAACAAAAGAAGAGGTTTAATAAAGCAGAGATTTCAGCCTCAATGCCTAAATTGTTTGTGAGGAGGCAGAGATAAAGGATGCAAAGATTCACACAATAAGGAAGTAGCAAGGTCAGGAGTAACACACATAATATCTTTCTCTTGGACTAGAGTTTTTCTACAATGTGCTCCTGCCCTATAGACAACTAGAACTGGGCATCTTAGCCTCATCACCAGCAGGGTGATATGCACTTCAGGTCTCTGAAAAGCATAGTGTAAGAAAACATCCATTCTAATATGCTTACATTTAAATACAGAGAAACGGAAAATCTAATTCTGTTCATCCCACAAATCCTTTGGTTTGTTGCACACACACCTGGGACCATATGCAATTAATTAAATTAAGAACAACTGTTGATTTAATGGTTGATTTGGAATTTTTTTTTTTAATCAACCAAAGTTTTCTTTAGCCAACTCTGTTCTTAAAAAGACAATTATACTTCAAGATGGGAGATATTAATCATATCCCCCAGTGCTGAATTTTGAATTTTGCATGATTTACAGCTGCTTCTTATTTAAAGACACTCAACTCAGAAGACTACGAAGTAGTGGAAGCCGGGATGGCTCAGTGAGTTAAGTGGTTACTTTGCAGCCCCAGGGAATGAAGATTGAATCCCGGCCTCAGCCCATGCGGACCCATATGTTGAACTGGAGTGTGCTTCCCATGTGGGAGGCTCCCAACTCAGTTGCCGCCCACCTGTGTGGATCGAAACCATGTCAAAAACTAATGACCTACATCTATGGAGACTGCTCTGGGCCCTCCCTTTTTCTCTGTCTCTGTCAAAAAATAAATAAAATAAATCTTTAAAAATAAAAAAGGAGGACTACAAAGTTAACTAGAAATGACTATTATCTGTCTCCTATTTCACCGAAAGCCTTTGGAACCTGGAAAGTAATCAGAAGGATTTCCTTTCTTATCTATTTTCTTTAAAGAAAGAAAGAAGGGACGTTGGGATAGCTCAGCAGGTTGAGCACTTGCCTTGCAACGATGAGGTGTGGGGATCTAATCCCAGCCACGCTGATGCAAACCCATATTCTAAACTGTGGCGCAAATAGTAACCCCCAGGATGGAGGCAAACATCCTCACCTCCCATATGGGAGGTGTCGGTTCAGTTCCTGCCCCACATGGCCCCACATCCACCTGTGTGAAATTAAACTATATTATAATTAATGATGTGCAACTATGAAGATTGCTCTGGGCCCTAGCCCCTTCTTCTTTCTCCTCTCTCTCTTTCACCTTCTTCCAAACAATAAAATAAATCTTAGAAAGAAAGCAAGAAAATTAGAACACAAAAAAAAAGCATAAGATTTTAGAACATTCTAGAAAAGACATTCAAAATCATTTTGTCACAACCCAGAAGACAATTATCAGAATGCACTATAATAAATACTTATTATGCATTTTGTATGTATTTTTAAATCATTGCAACAACCTTATAAGGTAGATATATAACCCTATTGTCCAAATTAAAAAAACAGAAACAGAAAATAAAAAACACTGAGGCTCAGAGAGGTTACGTGACTCTCCAAAGGACACACAGATGGTAAGTGGAAGAGGTTGAGTTTCAAACTCAGAAATGACTTATTGCAGAGCCTGCATTTCTAACTCCCATGCACCTTACCCCTTTCTTCATTATCCTAAAAAACTTTCCCAGTTATACTCTATTATCACCCTTCCTGCATGGAACTTCAGATCAGCTATAATTACCTTGCTTATTATCTTGTTTGTATTCTCTCACTATACTATAAACTCCCTGAAGAAAATGACTTTATCTTGTTCATTATTATTCCAGGTCCTAGAACATAGTAGTCACTCAGTCAAATGTTTGTTGATATAATAAGTCTTCTTGCTCAAAAAATTAGTCAAGATAGGAAAAACAACCAGAACCAGGTACTCACTGACTCCAAGGTTAAACTTATCCCAACTGAGACTGGAAAGTTTTTGCTCTACACTTTTTAAAGCCAGTGGTACAAATATTCATAATGATACTTCAACTTTTGCTAAATATCCTACGTGTGCACCAAACTATTCCAGGAAGACTGAGTATAAAAAAAAGTATTAAAAACTCTGTTCCCTGATCTGAAAGGATTCAAAGACAAGCTAGAAAAACAGGAAATAAGCCTTTAAAAAAGTAACTTCCACTGCAAAGCAGTGTATTCTAAATATCCAGTGAGTAGTTGTTTGTGAAATTTATCTTTCTGCAGAAATTTCCATTTCAAGGAAACCTAAAGCATCACTAAGGTGAGGAGAAAGAAAGATTCCAATTTGCAAGTTCTGACATCTTCAGCACCTGCTGTTAATCACACACCTGCATTCAGGCATGATTTAGTGGCCCCTATGATTGGCCATTTCACTTGCTATCTCTGTAGATCAGTGTCCCCACTGAAGACCCAGCGACCACATTCATCAAAAGCATACTTTGTGACTGGTTTTCCAAAGCTGGAGGGCTGGCATCAGCAAGAAAAATTGGTGGTACTATCTTTAAAGGAAAGTTGGTTGCTTCTAAGAATAACGGATAATGGTTTTTATTGTTACTATTAGAAGGATATCATCAGTTCCTCAGGTATGGTTTCAAAACTACTGGGGTATTTAACATTGACCATCTATAAAAACAAACAAGACATTAACCAAGAATTCAGCAATTATCACCAGAGTACAAAGAAGATACCAGAGTTTCCAGTATCTGAAAAGTAGGTCAGTAGTTAGTTATGTGATATAGACCCCACCCCCTCAACCTCAATGACTGGTCCAAGCCAGGCTAATCAGAGCTTCTCCAGTATTTTTCTTCTGGAGTAGGAAGGGAAGAATCCCTCTTCATGCTTTGACTGTCAGGTGTAAAGATGTGACCCATGGTTTCTTGCAGCTATATGGAGAACTCTGAGCAAATAAAGCCAACATACAGAAAGAATCTAGAATAGGAAATACACAGAGTCAATTCCCCAGTTCAAGTCACAAATATTTCCAAAGCTGCCTCTCCTTGCAGCTCTTATGGAAGCTAGCCAGGATCCTTCTGATAATTCCCTCCTCTCCCTGTTTTCCTTAAGATAGTTACACTTGGGTTTTGCATCAGCGTGGCTGGGATTAGATCCCCACACCTCATGGTTGCAAGATTACTTAGGAGGTAAAGACAATGAGAATTATACCACTCCCTGCTGGGAGATGGTAATTGTTCTTATTTGAAAACAAAGTAGATATTTATTAACTATTACCTGTATTATCTTGGCAGACAGACCATGATGACATTTTGGTGAATTGGTAGAAAAATATTAAGAAATAAGGGCAGGCTGGATACTTCTTATGGCCTTCAATAAGGTCCTTCAAAAGGAAAATAAGCCTCAGTTCACACGGTCATTTCTTAAAATGGATATGGTATAAGAAGACAGACGGATAGATAGTATTGTTAAAATACAGGCCCTTTCTGTCTGTAGCTAGTGATCCAAAGCTGCTAAGGGTCAGAAAACCATGCTGCCTGCAGAACTATTGAAGAAGAATTTTATGTCCTACAGTAAAGTTATTTTACAACCAAGGAGAGGGAATACCCCGGAATAACCTAGAAACAGGGAAAGCCTGACCACCCAGACTTCTCCCAAACAACTCTTGCTATGCAATTCTCCATGAGAAATGGCAATACTTTTTCTCATCATTAAGTGCAAGTAATTGGGACACAACCAGGAGCAAGAGGTCTGTTTTACCAGCACAGCCTCTTGCTTCAGTTACCCTGAGGCAGCAGCCAAGGGAGAAGTTATTAAACAGAGGCCATAGGAGGATGGGCAAAGTCCTATGGGTAAGTGTCTAAAAGTCATACATTTCAAAGGCAGGGTCCAAAGTCAAATATGACTCAAAAAGTTTTCTGGTTGGTTATAAGTCAACAGAGCCCATCAAAATGAATTCAATTTGATAGCCAATTTGCCCTTTAAAAGAGGTACTTTACTGGAGAAATTCCTAAATTCAAAGCCTGTAATTGTTTCATCTCTAAAGCAAGTCCCAGATCCCTATAACCTTAATAGTAGTAACTTGGCTTCTGAAAGAATACAGCCTCCCATAGGCTGTCTCCCTATCTATGTTGGCCATGGAGAGCAATGATCCAGGCAATGCTGCCCGCAGACAGAATGCCTAGCACCTAACTGTAGCCAGAATTGTAAGTCAAAAATGTACCTGCCTTACTGGTTCTATTAAGTGGAGTATGACATGTTCTCTGAAGTTGTCCCGCTATGTTACTTAACCATGACTCTCTTTTAAAAACAAAAATTCTTATTGTAGCTACTCTCTTTTTCCTATATTGGTGTTTCTTGGATGAGTTGGAAATGGTTAAACTATTCCCAATACACAGACGTTTCAGAATCTTGAGGTGCCATGTCTGGCCTAGTAGACAGAAAGACACTTCTTCCAAAGACCCCGACCTAGTCAGGGTATACAGTAGTTGCAGTACTTTGGAATACCTCTCTCTATGTAAAGAGGAGGAAATATATTTGTGATTACACGTAGATTCACTGCATGACGTAGGCAGCAACTGGAATGTTATGTATGGAAACAAGGGTATATGGGGAGTATATACCCTAGGCAGCCAGGAGGAGGACTATAAAGTCTGAGGAGTCAATCATAAAATCTTATCCCCAGCCATAGACATTGATCCAATATGGGACCCAAGCCAAATCCATCAAAGTTATTGTCTAGCTTCTTCCTGCTGCAGCTTGCAAGAAAGGTTTCTCTTTCTTCTTTGACTATAATCAAAAAGAGCATAATCTCAGGGCTGCTAGAACACAAGGTCCCCAGGACTCACTAAGGTACCTTTGGACAAATATTAATAGAAAAATGTACCTCTTCCCCAAATCAATTAACTAATTTTTGTTAGAAAAAAACACCTGAGTGCCCTCTGCTGAAAATTTTCCATAAACACACAAATCTTTGAGGTCTACAGTATATTTGTGAACCTTAGATGGAGCACAATTGTACAATACACACAATACATGGCAGCTCCACTAATAACTATGTCCCTTACTTTGTAGGGTAGTTTGACCCAATGATGCAAGTACTCCCAAAAGAAGCAGATATAAGAAGGACTAAGAAATTCCTGTAGGCTTCAGGTTTCTGGTTCTACTTCTGAAAGTCTCCAGAGCTCACCTGTTCCTATAGCACTTATTTCCATTCTGTAAACAACTCCAAACTCTGCAATATATTCTTTTTCTGTAAAACTAGTTTCTAGTTCATATTAGACATTTGTTTCTTAAAACCAGAAGAGTCCTGGCAAATATAGTACCCAGTTTCATTCATTATCTAGCCATGCGACCTTAGTTAAATCATTTGACCTCTGTGAGACCAAGATTCATCAGCTATAAATTGGGCAACGATTGGAGAAGCATATGCAATAAAAATGTGTGAAAGGGTTTTGAAAGTACAGGCAAACCTGGGAAATATTGCAGGTCTAGTTCCAGACCACTGCAATAGAGTGAATAGCACAATAAATTGAGTGATAATCTTTTCGCTGGAGGAGGATCTTGCCTTCAATTTGTAAAAAATGCAACATCTGTGAAGCACAATAAAGTGACACTCAACAAAACAAAGTATGTTTAACACAGGTGGCCCTTGGCATTTGAACAAATTTATGAAAAATACCAGTTACTCTCAGAAACAGGAGTAAATAGAATTAGCAGCTATTACTAACCGAAGTCAAACAGCTTTACCTATGCTAACCAAACAGTTTTAGTGGACACAAAAATCATCAATTATACAAGCAATAAGGTTGAAAATAGAGAATCTCAAAATAGGGCAAAATCAAGCAGGGACCAGTATATCACTGTACTTGAAACACCAGACCGTACTCTTTTGTCAGAATGACCTAATACATTTCATCCTGACCTTCTATTTTTCCTTACTTTAAATAAGTCATGTGAAATTGAAAGGTCGGTAAAGTAACCAGCAATTCCTTATTGGGGCTCACTATGTGCAAAGTCCTGTGATAGTCAATTTAGGGCCTATAAAAATGAGTAAATATAATGAATGCCATTGCCTTCAGTACATTTGAAATGTACGTGAGGAAAAAAAACAGTCATGTCTGCAAGTTCAATCTGTTCAATTCATTCATTAATTCACTCATTTATCCAATCGACAAGTATTTATTCAACACTTATTAGGTGCCAGAAAAAAAATAAGGCAATCATGGCCAATTCCTGATAGAAGTTATAGTGTGCTCAGGATGAGAGACATTAAACACATATAATTTTAACCTGTAAGTGCTTTAAGGGAAAACTACATAATGCCTTCAATTCAAAAACATTTTTTCCTGAGAAAGTCACAATTAAGTTAAATATCTAAAGGATGAGTGGCAGTTGGCCAGATGAGAAAAAAGAACAGAACATTTTAGGTCAATAGAAAAGCACCTCTGACAAATTTATAGTGGGAAAGAGTTGAGAACATTATAACTAACAAAAAGAAAACCATGTAGCTAAAGCACAGTCACGGGGAGGAGAACACATCAAGATGCAGCTGAAGAGCTGAGCAGGGGTAGATCATTTCATAGGCCCTGTGAAGGATTTTACCCTAATAGCAATTAGGATAGCAATAGCCATTCAGGGATTTTAAAAAGTATCATAATCACATTTGCATTTTTAAAAATCTATCTGGCTGCCTACCTCTGTCAAGAATGAATTAGAGGATGGCAAGAGTAGATTTTGGGAAGCCAGTTGGAAGAGGTGTATCAAATGATGACTACCTGGCTACAGATGACCAAGTCACATAAACAGCTACCACCTCATTGTCAGCATCACTGGCTTTACATTCTCAACCGCTTAGGTTAGAAGGAAAAGCTCTCCAGACACTCAGAGTATACAGTGTTCCCTCGCCACTTCGCGCTTCATGTTTTGCGACTTCAGTGCTTCGCGGGTTTTTCCAAAATATTCATCAGAAAATAAAAATGAAAAAATACAACCATGTCGGCAGCCACATGGCGGAAAGGAGCGTTGGTTCATGTGGATGCGCGAGAGAGAAGGATCCCTGCATGTCAAACAAAGAGATGAGCTGACTCAGAGTCCATCCCACGGGCTCATAAAGGCGCGTGGTTGGTTTCCGGTGCCACATCGACCCATGAGAGGACGAGTGGGTTTATCCCTGTGAGCTGATTGTCTGCGCATCATCGCAGCCTCACCTAGCATCTTCTCTTGTTGTATCTCGCCAGTCTTGTCCATGATGCTGACTGTCTCGCATACTGTATTTTAATGTTGTGTTGGCGATCACTTGTTTTGTTTAAGCAATAACTTTTTTTATTAATTAAGCCCTTATAACGCCGCCTAAGCGCTGTGCCCCTGCGAAAGCTTCCTCCGGGGCGCCCAAGAGGAAGAAGATGATGACCATCAGCGAAAAAGTGAAACTTTTAGATACGATCAAAGAGGGCAGAAGTGATGCATCTGTGGCACGCCATGACGGGGTGAATGAATCTACAGTGCGGTACATCAAGAAAGAGGAAGCAAACATCCGCAAAACTGCTTACATATTTAAAACATTCTTGTACCCGCATACACGAAAACTCCTAGGGGCAAATCCTACTTAGCAGTTTTTCAGCTTTCGCGGAAGGTTCTGGTCCCCATTAACCGCGAAAAACGAGGGATCACTGTACTTTCCCATAGAAACAACGCTATACATGGCAGTTGGGTTCCGTAGCTTAATACTTTAGTTTAACTTTTATGGTGACTTCGCTTTTAATTCTTCAGCAGATTTGTAATTAAGAAGGACCTACAGTATTTCAAAAACTCTCAGAAAAAGGCTATGAAGATAATGAAAGGGTTTAAATACTGATCCTGTGGTACAGGCAAGAGAAACTAAACTTGCCTTCAAATATACTAAAGGTGTGGGCACATAATGTGATGCATGGGTGATGTGATGTGGACTTGTACATCTGGAAACTATCTAATTGTTACCAACCAATATCACCCCATTAAATTTAACAATAAAACATAATAAAAAAAAAAATATATATATATATATATATATATATATATATATATATATATATATATATATATATATATATATATATATATATATATATACTAAAGGCTTTTATGTAGATAATGAATAGATCTCTAAAAGTAGTTTCATATTATTCCTCACATCAATTTCTTGCCCGTGCTTGGAAAATCATTGATGCTACAAGGCAGTGGAAGAGAAAGGCAGGCATGGGACTCAGGGTGTCAATGGAGGACAGAGCATCAGAGTGTGATCCTGTTCTTCCATACAGGACCTGAGTGCAAATCAGAAGAAGAGTCCTCAGCCTCTGGGTGCATGCAGCTCACCAGAACACAGGTTGCTGAACAGATGACCAGCTAACTTCATTCCCCAAGCTCCCTTGACTGAGCCCCTTTAGGGAGTGAATATTCTGCACAAAGTGCAAGCATCCCTGGCCTTGGAGAAAAGGCAGAATGGTGCTTTCTCTGAGTGAACAAGGGAAAGATGAACAGTTTATGATACAGCAGGTTGTAGCAGAGACTCTGAAGACACTACATGGTTTTGAATCCTGGTTTACTAGGTGTGTAACCATGGGCAAGTTCCTTGATCTCTCTGTTCCTTGATTTTTCCATGTATAAAATGGGAGAAATAATAGTACCTACATCCACAGATCATTGTAAGAATTGAGTTACTGTTTGGTGCCCAGTAATCACCACTTACATGAATATTCATTAAATAAAATTTGAAAAAGTAAAAGAATAAAGAAAGTAGGCATGTGAGGCAAAGTCATTTGCTACAAAGCAACCAAACTTTTAAGAAGTAATTTCTACAGAAAACTAAAAATGATTGAAGGACTATCTTGGAAAAATAATATCTTTGATACAAAAATCGATGCTACCAATGACTATTCCTTGTGTGGAAGACCTCAGAGGCATCCTCCACTTCCCATGATGTTCTGTCTTTAAACTGCACTGTTTGATCAGGAGTGCCTTCAAGCTGCAGCTGCTACAGAGGAAGCTGCATTCAGTAGGCAGCCAAAATTTAAAGCAGCATCGCTGCTCCCTTCTCCTGAAGTCACAAGGATTCATGCTGAACACGGAAGACTAATTCTTGCCTCCCCAGATGGCAAACAGATTCATGCTCCTTTTAAAAATGCTCATCACACTCAAATCTGTTTCTCAGCAGGAAGTGTCTACCTGCTGCTGGAATGCTCCGAGGATTAAGGAAGATTGTATGCATACAATAATGGCTACATTTACTCAACAGTTATGGGAGAAATGAATATTTCAGCACAAAACAACACTTTCACTTTCCCATTCAATTATTCCCACATCAAACTGCATTCCCCACTAGGAAAGATGCAGTTTGACCTCACTGATCTACCTCAACTAGAATTAAGGAAGGCCAAGGCAATAGGCAAACACATCACCTATTCAAGCTACCTTCATCTGCCTTTTAGCACTGAGAGCTTAATTAATTAAATTAATTAAAAATAAAAAGAGGCCAGT
>PVKE010027621.1:0-21473 GCA_004027555.1 Craseonycteris thonglongyai | reverse complement strand
TTCAGTGCATATTTACCTCTATTTTACTTTTTGACAGATAGAGAGAGAGACAGAGACAGAGACAGTTAGAGAACCGAACTGTGGGAACTCCCCAGTTCAGCACGTGGGTCCTGCCTGGGCCGGAGCCGGGATTCGATCCTCGGTCCTCATGGCCTCAAAGCGAGCGCTCAACCCGCTGAGCCGTCCCGGCTTTCCCCTGATCTAGTCATTTTTTAATAGCATGTTGTTCAGTCTCCACATATATGTGATTTTTTTCTGCTTTCCTTTTACAGTTGATTTCTAGTTTCAAAGCTTTGTGGTCTGAGAATATACTTGGTATGATTTGAATATTCTTCAATTTGCTGAGGCTGGATTTTTGTCCCAGGATATGGTCTGTCCTTGAAAATGTTCCATGTGTACTAGAATAAAATCTATAGTCCTATGCTGCATGATGGAGTGTCCTATAAATTTCAATTATGTCCCAATTCTTATAATGTATCATTTAAGGTCACAATTTCCATATTTATTTTCTGCTTGGATGATCTGTCCAATGTTGTCAAGGGGGTATTTAGGTCCCCTGTGATAATTGTGTTTTTGTCAAATTCTCCTATTAGATCTGTTAATCATTGCTTTGTAAATTTTGGTGCTTCCTGATTAGGAGCATATATATTGATGAATGTCATGTTTTCTTGATGTAATATTTCTTTTATCATTATGAAATGCCCATCTTTATCTCATTATTTTTTTTATCCTAATGTCTATTTCATCTGAAATTATTATACCCACTCCTGCTTTTCTCTGAAGGTCATTTGCTTGGAGTATTGTTTTCTACCCTTTCACTTTGAGCCTGTGTTTGTCCTTATAGATAGCATCTGGTTGGATTTTTATTTTATTTTTTTATCCAATCTACTCTGTGCCTCTATTTGGTGAATTCAGCCCTTTTCATTTAGGTGATGATTGATATATGAGGATTTCTTATATCCATTTCTTCCTTTCTTTTTATTTCTTGTCCCAACTTTTCTCTATTTATTTTGATTTCTTGATTCAGGTTGAATAGCCTCCTTCAGTATTTTTTGAAATGCCGACCTTGTGCTGGAGAATTCCCTCAGCTTCTGCATATCTGAAAAGGCCTTAATTCCTCCTTCATATCTAAACATTAATTTTGCTGGATAGTTAATTCTTGGCTGAAAATTTCTCTCTTTTAAAATTTTGATGATTGGGCTTTGCTCACTCCTGGCTTGCAGAGTTTCTGGTGAGAAGTGATGACAGCCTGATAGGTTTTCCTTTGAAAGTTATATATGCTTTTTCCCTGGCAGCCTTGAGGATTCTTTCTTTGTCTTTGTGGGTTTTTTCTTTTATTGTTGTTGTTTGTTTGTTTTGTCATCTTTAGAACAATGTGCCTTGGAGAAGATCTGCTAGGGTCTAGGTAATTAGGGCTCCTGTTTTCCTCTTGTAATTTATTTAGAGCTCCATTTGTTTTCATAGGTTAGGAAAGTTCTCATCTACTATCTGCTTTAAAAGGCTCTGAGAAGATTCCAGCTCACTTCATTCTGGCACCTGAATTATTCTAATGTTGCTTTTTCTAATGGAGTGAGATATTTCTTGACTCAAGATAGTCTCTTGACTCTCATATCCCTTTCTTCTTCCATCTGTGAAGTTTCCATGTTTCTTTGATGTCACTAATTCTTTTCTACAAGTGTTCAGCCCTGTGTTCTATGCTGGTTAGTTCTTTTCTCAATCCTCCTATTATGCCTTTCATTTCTCGGAACTCCTTTTGGTTCAGCTATAAATTTTGTTGGTAAAGTACTCATTTTGATCAGAAACTGTCTTATTGAGGTCATTTAACTGTGTTGTGGTACCTTGCCAGTATTTACTGAGCTCTCTGAGTATCTTAAGAATTACAGCCCTGAGCTCTGTATCACTTAGATGATTTGCTTCCAAATCTGTAAGTTTGTTTTCTAGAGATTTTTCATATTCTTTTGGAATGGATTTGTATCCTGAGGTGTTCATTGTATTTGATGTGTTTTTTTTTTCACCTTTGGCATGATTATGTGTTCCCTTTGGGGGCTTTACCAGAATATGGACTTCTCTTTTTTTTTTTTACCCCACTGTCTTAGTACCATGTTCTCCCTCATTGGGAAAGTAAGGTGGGTTGTGGCCTGTCTGTGGCCTGGTATGTCTCTGATGTCAGTGTAGGAAGAAGCTGGCTGCTATGCCTGTGTGTTGCAGTCTTCCTGGGTTCTCCTGCCTGTTTTCCCATGGTAAGGGTTTGTTGGGGATGGCCTCAGTTTGCTTCACAGGGTAGCTGCAGTTTGCCTTTTTCCTCTCGCTGTGTAACAGGTAGCAGCTGGGGCTTTGTTGAGGGGCATGAGTTTTGGGAGAGGGTTAGGGAAAGCAGTCAGTTTCTGTGTCCTGGGGTTGGACTCCAGGGTACTGGCTTAGCTGATAGAAGGTGGAGCAGTCTGGGTGGTGGTTGTGGTGGGGTTTGGGGTGGGGAAGTTTGGGTAGGAGCTAGGGCAGGCCTGAGAAACAATAGCAAGTTCCTCTGTCTACAGGGAGCTGGTGGGTCAGTTGTGTGTGCTGTCTTGACCCTTTTTCCAGGGCGCGTTTTGTGTTCACGGATCTGGGTTTAGAATCAGTCATACCCAGAGACAGTTTTTGTTTGAGTCTGCATTACTAGGCTTCAGGGTGCCAGCCCAGCTGCTATAGAGCCATGAGTGGGCAGGCTGGTGCATGGTTCAGCCCTGCGCTTTCCAATCCCCAGCTCTCCAGAAGTTCGCTTTGCCTTCCTGTCTGTGGTCCTAAGTCTGACTGTCACCCAGGGACCATTCACTGTTTTGAGTCTGCACTTCTGGGCTTCAGGGTGTTGGCCCAGCTGGCTGGGTGCCAGGCGCACAGGCACAGCCAAGATAAGGACGCTGATCCCGCCATGGGCAGAGAAGCCAGTCCGCCAAAATGGAGTTGCACCGCTCAGTCTTTCTCCTTCTTCCCTTTCTGATCCCACATGTCTTCTAGGGCTGCGCTTTCATTTTGAAAGCCAGTGGCTTGGAAAGCAGCTCTCTAAGAGCCAATTTGTATTCAGCTCAATTCTGCCACTTCTGTAGGCCAGCAACTCCAAGAGCCTAGCTGTGGCTGACACCTTGTTCCTTCTCCACCCAGGAAGTTTAGCCACCCCTGCTCCACAGTCCATATTCCAACTCAAGGTGATGTGAATAGGGCACAGGATGCTACCACTTGGGTTCAAATTTTAAATTGTCCACATTCTCATGGGGCTTCTGCTCTCCTTGAGTCTCGGCTTCTAGCCCATTCTGAATCTAGTTCCACTTTTACCTGAGTCCCCCAATCTCCCTTTTTCTGCCAGCCCAGGTCACATTCTGCATCCCTGTTCCCATACTGCTCCTTCCCCTTCAGTCCTCCTAGTCCCGTTTTCTCAAACCTTCAGATGTTGTCTTGTGTTGTATGGCTCTCTCACTTTAGGCTTTGTTTCACAGCATTTCCTCTATGGAGTTTTCTTTCTTCAAACGTCCCTTCCCAGGTAGGTTCAGGTTTCTCATTTCATGCCGCCATCTTAGGAACCCCCAATTTTCTCACTGTTGATTGGTTTGTTTATATTATCCAGTTGTTCTTGATTCAGTTTAGTAGACTGTTTCTAAAAACTTGTCCTTTTCTTCCAGGTTGCAAAATTTGGTGGCATATAGCCCTTCATAGTATTTTTGTATGATTCTTTGTATTTCTGTGTTAATCAGTTTTCCTTGGTGAGCCTAGTCAGGGGGTTGTCAATTTTACTAATTTTTTCAAAGAACCTGCTATTTGTTGCATTAAATTCTTCTATTGCTTTTCTGTTCTCTAGTTCATTTAGTTTTGCTTTAGTTTTTGGTATTTCCTTTCTTCTCCTGCTTTTGGATGTTTTTTGTTCGTTTTCTAGTTCTTTAAGATGTGATACTAGGTTGTTTACTTTTGATTTTTCTTGTTTATTGAGATAGGCTTTTCCCTCTTATTACTGCTTTCACTGCATCCCAGTAATTTTGGTATGTTGCTTTTCATTGTTATTTATTTCTATGTATTTTTAAGTCCTTATTTTTTCTTTGATCCAGTCATTGTTTAATTTCCATTGTTTAATTGCTTTTCATTGTTATTTATTTCTATGTATTTTTAAGTCTCTTATTTTTTCTTTGATCCAGTCATTGTTTAATTTCCATGTATGTGTGGTTTTTTCTGCTTTCTTTTTTAAAGATTTATTTTTATTGTTTTTGACACAGAGAGAGATAGATACAGAGAGAAGAGGGAGGGCCCAGAGCAGTCTCCATAGTTGTGTATAATTAGTTTTTCCACATAGTTTTATTCCACAGGTGGGCGCAGGGCTGCACAGGGCAGGAACTGGGCCAGGGTCTCACCCCAGTGAGAACCAAACTGGGGGCACTCCCCAGTTCAGCATATGGGTCCAAACGGGCAAGGACGGGGATTTGATCCTCGGTCCCTGGGGCTGCAAAGTGAGCGCTTAACCCACTGAGCCATCCAGCTTCCCCATTTTCTGCTTTCTTTTTGTAGCTGATCTCCAAGTTGAAAAGTTTGTTATCAGGGAATACAGTTGGTATAATGTCAATCTTCTTAAATTTGCTGAGACTAGATTTGTGTCCCAGCATGTGGTCTATCCTTGAGAATGTTCCATGTCCACAAGAAAAGAATGTTGTAGGATGAAGTATCCTTTAAATGTCTACTGTGTCCGGTTGCTTTAATGTATCATTTAAAGCTGATATTTCCTTATTTATTTTCTGTTTGGGTGATGTGTCCATTGCTGTCAATGGGGTGTTTAAGCCCACTACTATAATTGTGTTTTTGTCAGTTTCTTCTTTTAGATCTGTTAGTAGTTGCTCTGTAAATTTTGGTGCTTCTTGGTTGGGGGCATATATATTAATGAGTGTAATATCTTCTTATTGTATTGTCTCCTTTATCATTATAAAATGTCAATTTTTGTCTCTTACTATCTTTTTGATCCTGAAGTCTGTTTCATCAGATACAAGTATGGCTACACCTGCTTTTCTCTGGATGCCGTTTGCTTGGAGTATTTTTTTTCCATCCTTTTTCTTTGAGTCTGTGTTTGTCCTGGTGGCTGAGGTTATCTCTTATAGGCAGCATAAGGTTGGGTATTGTTTTTTAATCCAGTTGGCTACTCTGTGTCTTTTTATTGGAGAGTTTTGTTTATTTACATTTACAGTGATTGTTTATATATGTAGATTTCCTATAGCCATTTTATCTTTTGTTTTCTGGTAGCTCTTTTTTTTTCAATTGCTTCTTTGATTTTTTATTTCCATCTGTTATTTTAGTTTGATAGTGTTTATGACTGTTTTCTCTCTTTTCTTCCCCTGTATCCCAGTTGTAAGTTCTTTTTGAGTGGTTACCGTGAATTTAATGTAAAAGAAAGTTTCATATATGCAGTAGTTTCGTTTCTTAAGGATGTTTCTTATCTCTATTCTTTTTCAAAATTTAAATCTTTACTTTCTCTTCTTTTATGTTTTTGTTGTTCTAGTTTATCCCTATTTATTTTTACTTTTTTTTTTCCAAGGTCTAATTACCTCCTTTGGTATTTCTTGAAATCCTGGCCTTGTGCTGGAGAATTCCTTCAGTTTCTGTATGTCTGAAAAGATCTTTGTTCTTCCTTCATATTTAAAGGATAACTTTTCTGGGTAGGTGATTCTTGGCTGATAATTTCTGTTTGTAATATTTTGAATAATTGATTCCACTTGCTTGTGGCTTGTAGAGTTTCTGTTGAAAAATCTGATGACAGTGTGATGGGCTTTCCTTTATAAGTAAGTTATGGTGTATTTTTTCTGGTTGCCTTGAAGATTCTTTCTTTGTTTTTGACCTTTGACATCTTCAGTATAATGTGCCATGGAGAGGGTCTGGTAGGACTCAAGTAGCTAGGAATCTTGTTTTGTTTACTTCTTGAATTTGAGGCTCCATAGTTCTTTCCATAGGTTTGGGAAGTTGTCATGTGCTATTTGAGTAAATTCTTTGTGTCCTCTTCTCGTCCTCTGCTCCCTCTGGAATACCTACCTGTTATCCTTATGTTATTCTTTGTAATGGAGTCAGATAGTTCTCATAGATATCTTTTGTTTCTTTTAGCTCTTAGGTATCTCTCTTGTTCCTTCTGTGATATTTCCAAATTTTTGTCTTCAATTTCACTAATTCTTTCCTATATGTGGTCAGTACTGCTCCCTAGGCTAGCTATTTCATTTTTAATTTCTATTATTGTGTTTTTTATTTTCAGAATTTCTATTTGCTTCTTTTTTATAGATTCAATTTTCTTTCTGATATCACTTACCCCCAACCACCCCCACCCTACCCCCGTGTACTCTGCCAATTTTCTTTGATCTCTCTAAGTGTTTTCAGAATTGTAGTCTTGAATTCTGTGTCATTGAGCTCATATATTTCCATATCTTCAAGTTCCTTTTCTGGAGATGTTTTAAATTTTCTTTCTTAGCCCATTTGTTCAATAGGGTACTCATTGCTGTTGGAGCATTTCTTTTCCTGGACATGAGGACTTTTCCCTGATAGATATAAAGAAATCTTTCTTTTACTTCCCGGCTGGTGTTGCTGCAGTGCTGTATAATATTTTCTCTTGGTTATTGGTTTTGTTACAGTGGGAGACTACCTAGAAGGTTGGCTTCTCTTTCACTCAGTAACCCTGGTCTCTGTATGCCTGCTCTTTGGGATGATATGGTTGACGATGGTATTCCATGCTTCTGAGATCCCACTGCAGTCTGAAGCTGCCACACCTGTGATTCAGTTTTCCTAGATCCCTCTGCTGGATTCAGCAGAGGAGTTGGGGTGGGGTTTATTAGGAAAGGCACAGATCTGTTTGCATCACAGTGTAATGGCGGCTTTCTGACAGCACCTCACTAAATGCAGGTTCTGGGGGAGCCAGCAGAGCTGGTGGGGTGAGCTTTGGGAGAGAGCAAGGGGAAGCAGCCAGGTTCTGTGTCTAAGGCCACACAGTGCTCTGGTTGGGGCCCCATCTCATTGAGGGCCACTCTGCACTTCAGCCACCTACACCCTCCTGCTGCCCGCATTCAAGTCACTGGAACTCCCACTTTATGGTTCGGTCACTGGCCTTACCCTCCGCAAGCCCCTAGCTCCAGCCATCAAACCCAAATTTTGGCAGCTGGACCTTACTCTGGTCACCAGTACTGATCTCTGGTTGCTCCTGGTGTCTTGCTCTGGCCTCCTGGCACTGCAGCATGGCCACCCTGGCCATGCAATGGCTGCTTTCCACACCCCTGCACTCCTGCTGTAGCATCTTTCTATAGCCAGCCATACCAATTTTACTGTCTACCCTATGTTCTCATTGTCCTTACCCATGCCTTTGTCCTTTCTTGGCTTCCAACCCACCCAGAGTCGTTCTGCACCTCGACCTGCACTCTTACTCTTATACCTCAGTCAGTCTCTCCTTTGCTGGTCTCTGGGTCAGTCACCAGGTAAGTCTTATGGTCACGCTCCACAGAGTGTTTCCTCACTGTTCCCTTTTTTTCTCTCTCTCTCTCTTGCCTCCCTTTCTCTGGATTTAGGTATTTTCTTATGATGAGTGGGTTCCTCAGATGAGGCTTTGTGTGGCTTAGGGATTCTCTAGTTGGATTTTAGTTGTTTAATTTGTTGTTCTTTCCAGGAGAGGTTTCAAGAGCTCCTCTCATGCCACCATCTCAATGTTGTCTCCCTGTTCTGTTCTTTATTTGGGACATGTTTCTTTGTTTTTCCATTTTGGAAAAATTTCTGGGTTTTTTTGTTGTTGTTTGTTTGATTAAGAAGGGCTGCTATGCTTCCCAGTCTTAGTAGAGTCACCATATGTAGTATGTGTTCTGTAGGGCCCAGTGTTTGCAGTCTCCCTGGTCACCAGAGCCATGTGCTTCAGGTGTGTCACTTGTGTCGGGATGTGTGTGCCCTCCTATTTTAGTTGAGCCTCAGATGCTGTTTCCCCTTCAATGGGAGGATTTGACCCTCAGACTAATTTGTTGTGAGAAGTGGCTATGATTACAGTGGATGGGCTGTGGTGCAAGGGCTGACCCTACAAAATGGGGTTTGCTCTAGAAGGGCTCTGTTTCCTGCCCAGTGTGCCCTTTGGTTTTGTCTTCCTTGGAGATAGCTGGGTAATTCTTTTGCTTGGTCTGAGGCTGGCCACCAAGCATGCCAGCCCTGGGGCCTTCTGAGAGGGGACCTGTTGTGGGCCAATTTTAGCCATAGCCTGTGTCCTGCCCAGTGTCACCTGATATAAACCATGAAATCATCTGCAGAAAGACTGTCACCCATTCTGGGCTTGGAGATGCCTTGATAGGCCAACTCTCGAATCAAGGCTGGCTGTCCCTAGTACTGGGCTTAGGAATGCTCACCCAGAGTTATAGGATATGCCAAAGTTAGATGCTGCTTGTTTGGGTTTTGTGAACCTTTGAGGGACTTTATGAAACTGTAGCAGAGGTTGTATGGAAAAGCCACCAGAAGTGACATGGGTCTGCCCTCAAGTTGAGGGGGGTGGGGTCTTGGAGAATGACTGTGGTAGGTTAGATGAAATGTGATACCCAGTTTAATGGAGACTCAGATATGGAAGCTGCTTATTTCTCCATTCATGGAGGGAGAGGACTCAACCAAAAAACAATGGCTTTTTCTAGCTCCTTCTTTTGGGAGGAAGCTGCCCCTTTATCCTTTGCCCTGAAGTTGGACAATTCAGTTCCTCCCCTTATGACCCTGGCACCTTTTGAGTTGCTGCCCCGGTGCTGGAGCTCAGAGCAAGTGATTCCATCAAGTGAGTAATTTTGTGCATGTGCACTTTTATAGGTTTGCCTAGGCCTCCAGTAGCCCTGTATCACTCAGCCACAATCTTCACATATTTTCAGTCAGAAGTTCTGGGGGGTTCTCTTCCCAGCACTGAAACCCTGGACTGGGGAGCCTGGTGTGGGGCTAGAACCCCTTGTACCTCCAGAGTTGAGATATTTCTCCCTAGTTTTAATGGTCTCTTGTGGGTGTGGGACCAGCCTGTTCCATGTCTCTGCTCCTCCTATCAGTTTCAAGGTGGCTTCTGTATATCTGTCATTGTAGGGTTTTGGTTCACCTATATTTCAGGTTATTCTCAGTGATGGTTGTTCTGTAGTTTAGTTTTAATTGTTGTGATCTTGAGTGGAGGTGAGCACAGCATTTACCTACATGGCCATCTTGACCGGAAAGAACCCTCCTTCCCATCTGGTTTCTTTTGCTCAACATAATAGTTTTGTGATCCATTGTGGTATTACATGTATCAGTTTGATCTTTTTTGCTGCTGTATACTATTCCATTGTATGATACTACTTCCATTTGTTTCTTCTCCTTTTGGCAGACATTTGTTTTTTTTTCTAGTTTTTGGCTTTCATCAGTAAATCTGCTCTGAACATTTGTACATGTCTTTGGTGGACATATGTACTCTTTTCTTTAGGGTGTCTACCTAGGAATGGTCTTGTAGATATAAGGGTAGGTTATATATGTGGCTTTAGTTGTTATGCCAAATAATTTTGCAAAGTGTGTGAACCAATTTATACTCCCAACATTAGATGTTGTCACACTTTCACCAATACTTGATATTATCAGTTTTTTAATATTTTATTTTAACTTTTCTTATATAGTAGTTTTCATTTACATTTCTCTGATAAAGAATAATATTAAGTTTTTCATATGCTCATTGGTTTTTAAGATACTAACTTTTGTTCCAATAGTCTGTATGTTGTTTGAACCACTATAATTTATTTAAATATATCAGGTTTTTTTTTTTCTTTTTAATTTCTTGTCAAGTGCCTGTTCAGGTCTTTTAATCATCTTATTGATTTGTAGACAGGCGTTATTATATTGTGTTCTTTGCCAGATATATGAATTATAGATATTCTAACACTTCACAGATTGCTCTTACATTTTTATTCTTTTAATAAATATTTTTTATTTTAATATATTCTACCTTATCAGTTTTTCTCTTGTAATAACCAATTTTTATAACCATTTTATGAAATCTTTACCTATCACAGGGTCTTAAAGACATGACCCTGTGTTTTTCTCCAAAAGCTCTATGATTGTTCCTTTCTCACTTAGGTTTATAACTCATATGAAACAAAACTTTTATAAAATATAATATGAAGTAGAGTGAAGATAATTTTTTCCAGATGGACAACTTTTGACCTAGCTGTACTTAAAGAAAAAAAACATTTTCCCACACAATTTTAAATATTTATGTACCTAATAACAACTTTAAAATACATGAAGCAAAAGCTACAAAGAGACAGACAATTCCATAGTTATAGTGAAAGATTTCCTCACTTCCACTCTCAAAAATGGATAGAAAAAGATATACAGAAAATAAAAAAGATATAATAAGACTTGGACAATACTGTCACCCTCCTTGTCTCAATTGACATTTATGAAATGCTTTACCTAATAACAGCAGAATACAGATTTTAAAGAAGTGCACTCAACACTTACTAATATACACTGTAGTGTGTACTATTAAATGTGTCCCAAATACATTTTAAAAGATTCAAATTATAGAAAATATTGCTTTTACTACAGTGAAATAAAATTCAGTCAATAACAAAGATATCTGGAAAATCCAATACTTTGGAAATAATAGACTTCTAAGTAACAGATGGGTAAAAGAAGAAATCCATAGGGATATTAAAAAGTATTTATCACTGAATAAAAATATTATGATTAATATACTTATTTTTTATGGAGGAAGCCAGATGGCTCAGCAGGTTAAGCGCTTGCTTTGCAGACCCAGGGGCTGAGGATCGAATCCCAGACTGGCTCGTGTGGACCCATATGCTGAACTAGGGTGTGCCTCTCATACGGGAGGTCCCCAGTTTGGTTCTCGCACCCCGATTTGTCTCCTGGCTTGAGGGGGCATGCCTCCTATGTGAGAGGACCCCAGCCCAGTTTCCACCCCACTCTGCCCCCGCCCACCTATGTGGAATGAAACTATGTTGAAAACTAATGATGTGCAACTATGGAGACTGCTGTGGGCCCTCCCCCTTCTCTCTGTCTCTCTGTATCTGTCAAAAACAATAAAATAAATCTTTTAAAAAATTATTTTTTTAATTGAAACCATTCGTACATTCTCAGAATGAACCACTTGTTTGTTGTAATGAATTTTCTTATGTCTTTAGATTTAATTTGCTAATACTTTATTTAGGACTTTATTTTATCAGATAAGTTGGTTTGTAATTATCCTTTCTTTTTCAACATACAGCAAAGTTGAACAGATTTTAGTGTCAACTACCACTTATCTATCACCTAGATTCTACAAGTAACATTAAAATTTTTAATTGTGATAAAATACACATAACAGTCACCATCTTAATCATTTTAAGTATATATACAGTTCAGTAGCAGTAAGTACATTGACACTGTTGCACAACCAATCTCCAGAGCTTTTTCATCTTGCAAACTGAACCTCTATTCTCATTAAACAACTCCCTATTTCCACACTCTCCCTAGTCCCTGGCAACCACAATTCTACTCTCTGTTTCTATGACGACTCTCTAGAAACTTCATATAAGTAGAAGCATATGGTATTTGTTTTTTGGTGACTGACTTCACTCAGCAATGTCCTCAAGGTTCACCCATGTTAGAGCATATGTCACAATTTCCATACTTTTTAATGTTGAGTATTCCACTGTATGTATGTGAGTGTATATACATATTCACATACATACATATATACACATATAAACATTTTACTTATCCATGTATGTATTGATGGGGAATTGTGTTGGCTATTGTGAATAATGCTGCTATGAATATTGGTGTACAGGTATTTCTTTGAGACCCTGCTTTCAGTTTTTTTAGAGATATACCCCGAATTTCAGGATCATATGGTTATTTTATTTTTAATTTTTTGAGTGTCATATTGTTTTCCACAGCAGTTACACCATCTTACAGTCTCACCAATGGGTTCTAATTTCCCTGTATCCTCACCAGCACTTGTTTTTTTTTGTTTTTTAAAAGGATCTTTTTTTTCCTTTTAAGATTTATTTTATTTTATTATTATTATTTTTTAAAGATTTATTTTTATTGTTTTTGACAGAGAGAGAGATACAGAGACAGAGAGAGAAAGGGGAGGGCCCAGAACAGTCTCTATAGTTGCACATCATTCATTTTTCCACATAGTTTTATTCCACAGGTGGGAGTGGGGCTGCACAGGGCTGGAGCTGGGCCAGGGTCTTCACCCCGGTGAGAACTGAACTGGGGGCACTCCCCAATTCAGCATATGGGTCCACACGGGCCGTGGTTGGGATTCGATCCTCGGTCTCCGGGGCTGCAAAGTGAGCACTTAACCCACTGAGCCATCCCGGCTTCCCCAAGATTTATTTTTATTGTGGTTTGGTTTGTTTGTTTGTTTTTGTTTTTGTTTTTGACAGAGAGAAGTGGGAGGGCCCAGAGCAGTGTCCATAGTTGCACATAGTCAGTTTTCAATATAGTTTCACCCCACAGGTGGGTTTGGGTCTGCACAGGGCAGGAACTGGGCCTGGGGCCTCCCACATGAGAGGAATGCCCCCAAGAGCTGGGGACCTCCTCCATGGGAAGCACCTCCTGGACGGGAGCTGAATTGGGGTCCTCCCACATAGGAAGCTTGCCCCGAGATACGATTCATGGACCCTGGAGCTGCAAGATGAGCATTCAACCTGCTGAGCCATTCCAGCATCCTCTTGTTTTTTAAGTAGTACCCATCCTGATGGGTGTGAGGTGCTATCTTATTGTAGTTTTGATTTGCATTTTCCTAATGATTAGTGATATTGAGCATAGTTGCATGTGGTGGTTTGCCATTTTTATATCTTCTTTGGAGAAATTTCTATTCAGCTCTTATCCATTTTTGAATCAGGTTATGTTTTTGTTAAGGTTTAAGAGTTTTTTATATATTCTGGATGTTAACCTTTTATGATATATATGATTTGCAAATATTTTCTCCTATAGGTTGCCTTTTTACTCTGATGGTAGTCTTTTGATATGAAGAAGTTTTAAATTTTGATACAGTTCAATTTATTTTTATTTTTGTTGCCTGTGCATATCTAAGAAATTATTGCCAAATCTAGTGACATGTAGCTTTCCTCATGTTTACTTGTAAGAGTTTTGTAATTTTAGATCTTACATGTAGGTCTTGGATACATTTTAAGTTAATTTTTGTTTTGCTGCAAGTAAGGGTCCAACTTTACTCGTTTGTATGTTGATATCCAGTTTTCCTGATTTATTTTGTTAAAGAAACTGTCCTTTTCCTGGTGAGTGGTTTTTGCACCTTGTTGAAAGTCATTTGACCGTATATGTGAGGGTTTATTTCTGGGCTCTCTATTCAGTTCCATTAGTCAATGTCTGTCTTTATGCAATTACCACACTGTTTTGATTACTGTAGCTTTGTAATAAGTTTTGCAATTGAAAAGTATGAGACCTCCAACTTTGTTCATCTTTTCAAATTTTTTTTTTGCTATGTGGAGTCCCTTGAGAGTCCATATGAATTTTAGGATGGATTATTATATTTCTGCAAAAAAAACCAAACTGCCATTGATATTTTAATAGGGATTACATAAAATCTGTATATCACTTTGTTGGTTTATTTTAAATATTTATTTTATTGTTTTTGAGAGAGACAGAGAGAGACAAAGAGAAAGGGGAGAGCCCACAGCAGTCTCCATAGTTGTACATCGTCAGTTTTCAACATGGTTTTGTTCCACACAGGTGGATGGGGGCCACACAGGATGGGAACCAGGCTGGAGGCCTCCTGTGTGGGAAGCACGCCTCCTTGAGCCAGAGGCTGAACCAGGGGGGCTATAACTGAACTGGGGGCCTCTCGCATGGGAGGCACACCCCAGTTCAGCATATGAGTCTGCACAGGCCGGGCCAGGATTTGATCTTCAATCCCTGGGGCTGCAAAGCAAGCACTTAACTCACTTAGCCATCCTGGCTTCTCCTGTATATCACTTTGACTCATAGCTTATTTAATGGTAGACTTCTTAGTTTCCAACATGTGAAATATTATATATCCTTTTGTTATTATTTGTACTTTAATTTCACTGTGGTCGGAGAGCGCACTCTAAATGATTTCAAGCCTTTGAAATGAATTGAAATTTGTAAGTATACATATTGGTAAATGCCATGTGCACTTGTAAAGACTATGTAGTCTATTACTACATTTAATGTTCTATATATCAAAGTAGATCATTTGTTAATTGTATTGTTCAGATCTTCTATATTCTTTGTAAATTGTTTTTAGCCTGTTTTCTATCAGTTATTTGGAGAGATGTGGTAAAAATTTCTTTGTTTATGTATCTGTGTCTTTGTTTTTTAGATGTTTATTTTTGCTTTACACATTTTGAAACTCTATCACTTAGTATAGTAAAGATTTGTGTGATATTCAAGGAGTGATATCTTCCTTGTAGTTTAATATCTTACTATTAAATGTTTTTCTTTCTTTCTAGTAATGTATTTGTCTTGAAATCTATTATTAGTATAGTATAGTTTTCTTGCTTTCTTTTGGTTTATGTTTCTATTGTATATCTTTTCCATCCTGTTACTTTCACTCTCTATGTTCCTATATCTAGGTTTTGTGTATTTTAATCAGTACAGGATTGATTTTATTATTGCTTTTAGAATTTATCTTTATTTTATTAAAAATTTTCTAATTGTAGTGACATTGGTTAGTAAAATTATATAGGTTTCAAGTGTACAATCCTATAATACATTATCTGCATACATATTGCATTGTGTGTTTACCACCCAGAGTTAGTTTTCCTTTTAATGCCATATGTTTGATTTCCTTTGCCGTCTTCTACAATCCCCCTGCCCCAGTTACCTTCTGATAATCACTAAACTGTTGTATATGTCGAAAGTATTTTTTTTATTTGTCTTGTTTGATTGTTGCTTTCAGTTTTATATACCACGTATGAGTGGCCATATGTTTCTTGAATTTTTCAGTCGGACTTATTTTGCTTAGCATGATAATCCCAAGATCCATTCATGTGTTGCAATGGTAATATTTCATCTTAAGGCTGAGTAATATTCCAGTGTGTATATATACCATATCATCTTTATCCAATCACCTAATGAATGACACTTTGGTTATTTCCATATCTTGACCACCATGAATAATGCTGCAGTGAGCACAGGGACACATATATCTTTATGGATAAATGATCTCAGAGTTTTGGGGTAGATAACCACAAGAGGGACTGCAGGATTGTATGGTAACTGTTCTTAATTTTTGAGGAGCTTCCATACTGTTTTCCTTAGTGGTTGGGCCAGTTTACATTCTTACCAGCAGTGTATGAGTGTTCCAAGTTCTCCAAAACTTCTCCAACATTTGTTATTACTTGTTTTGTTGATAGTAGCCATTCTAACAGGTGTGAAGTGATTATTTCATTATGGTTTTGATTTGCATTTCCCTAATAAACTAGTGAAGTTTAGCAATTTTTTCATATATCTGTTCACTGTTTGTCTTGAGGGAAGTGTCTGCTCAGGTCCTCCATATAAATATTATTTTTGTTGTTGTTAAATTTATTGGGGTGACACTGATTGGTAACAGTTAGATAGTTTCCAGATGTACAAGTCCAGCATCGCATTATGTGCCCACTACCCAGAATCAGCTCCCTTTCCATCACCATATATCTGGTGTCCATTCCCACCTCCCTCCCTCCAACCCCCCCTCCACTCCTCCCTCCTCTCCAGGTAACCACCAATCTATTGAGTTCCACCCATTTTTAAATTGGATTATTGTTGTCGTTGTTGTTGAGTTTTATGAGTTTTTTAGATACTTTCGATATTAGCTTCTTGTCAGAGGTATTGTGTGCGACTATCTTCTTGCATTTGGTTGGCTGCCCGTTTGTTTTGTTGGTGGTTTCTTTTGCTGTACAGAAGCTTTTTAGTTTGATATAGTCTCATTTATTTATTTTTCCTTTTACTTCTCTTGCCTTTAAGGTCAGATTCATAAAATCCTCTTTGAACTGAAGATCCATGAGTTTAGTACCTATGTTTCCTTCTATACAGTTTAGTGCTTCAGGTCTTATGTTCAGGTCTCTGATCCATTTTGAGTTAATTTTGGCATTAGTTAACCCATTTTGGGTTAATTATGGTGACAGATGGCAGTCTAGTTTCATTCTTTGCATGTGACTTTTCCATTTTCCCCAGCACTGTTTGTAGAAGAGGCTTTCTTTTTTTCCTCCATTGTATGTTGTTAGCTCCTTTATAAAAAATTATCTGCCCATATATATGTGGATTTATTTCTGGGTTCTCAATTCTATTTCATTGGTATGTATGTCTGATTTTCTGCTGATTCCATGCTGTTTTGATTATTATCACTTTGTATTATAGTGTAATTTAAAGTCAGGGAGTGTGATACCTTGTTCCTTTTTCCTAGGATTGCTTTGACTGTTTGGGGTCTTGTGTGATTTTATACAAATCTGATGATTTTTTTTTTGTTTTATTTTTCTTTTCCTATTTTTTTTTTTTTTTGACAGAGAGAGAAAGAGAGACAGACAGAGAGAGAGACAGAGAGAATGGGGAGGGCCCAGAGCATTCTCCATAGTTGACAGCATTAGTTTTCCACATAGTTTCACTCCACAGGTGGGCATGGGGCTACACAGGGCAGGAACTGGGCCGGGATCCTCTTGCATAGGCCCCAGCAAGAACTGAACTGGGGCACATCCCAGTTCAGCATATGGGTTCGCATGGGCTGGGCCTGGGATTCAGTCCTCAGGCTTCAGGACTGCAAAGCAAGCGCTTAACCCACTGAGCCATCCTAGCTTCCCTTGTTCTATTTTTCTGAACACTGCCTTTTGCATTTTGATGGGAATTGCATTAAATCTGTATGTTGCTTTAGGTAATGTGGCCATTTTAACCATGTTGATTCTTCCAATCCATTAACATAGAATATCTTTTCATTTTTTTGTGTCTTCTACAGTTTTCTGGGTATATGTCCTTCTAATTCTTTTTAAAATCTATTCCTATGTATTTCATTCTTTGTGTTCCCATTGTAAAAGGAATTTTTATTTTTTCTTTTTCTGAAATTTCATTGTTAGTATATAGGAAAGCATTGGATTTTTATGTATTGATTTTGCATCCTGCAGCTTTACTGTATTTGTTATTGTTTCGAATAGTGTTTTGTTAGAGTGTTTGGGATATATATGGTTGGTTTGTTTTTTTCATGTCATCTACAAAATGTGACAATTTGACTTCTTCATTCCCAATTTGAATGCCTTCTCTTTCTTTTGCTTGTCTGATTGCTCTGGCTAGGACTTCCAGTATAGTATGTTGAATAACAGTGGTGAGAGGGACATTCCTTCTTGTTCCTGAATTTAGAGGAAAAGCTTTCAATTTTTCACCATTAAGCATGATATTAGCTGAGGGTTTGTCTTATGTGTCCTTTATTATGTTGAGTTACTTTCCTTCCATACCCATTTTATTAAATGTTTTAATTATAAATGCTGTTATATCTTGTCAAATGCTTCTCCTGCATCTATTGATATGATTATATGATTTTATCCTTTGCTTTGTTTATGTACCCTATTCATCAATTTAACATCCTTGTGCCCTTGAAGTGAACCCCAGTTGATCATGATTTATAATGTATTTCTTTTAATGTATTGTTATATTCAATTTGCTGGTATTTTCTTTAGGATTTTTATGTCTATATTTATCAGAGATATTGGTCTCGTGTGTGTGTGTGTGTGTGTGTGTGAGAGAGAGAGAGAGAGACAGAGACAGAGACAGAGAAAGAGAGAGAGAGAGAGAGAGAGAGAGATTCTGACCAGGTTTTGGTATCAAGTTAATGTTGGCGCCATGAAATGAGTTGGGAAGCATTATTGTCTCTTCTTACATATTTTGAAAGGGTTCGATAATGAGAGGCATTATATCCATCTTTCAGTCCAGGGTAGAATCTTTTAGTGAAGCCATCTGGTGCTGAACTTTTGCTTTTGGGGATGTTTTTTATGACTACTTATTTATTTATTTGTTTTTGTAGTTAAATTTATTGAGGTGAAATTGATTGATATCAATTACATTGTTTCCAGTTATACAATTCTACATTACATTGTCTATACATTGCATTATGTGCTCACCACCCAGAATCAGCTCTCTTTCTATCAACATGTATTTGATGCCGCTCCCTACATACACACCCCTCCCACCCCAGCTCTTTCACCCACCTCTTCCCTTACCCTCAGGTAACCGCTAAACTATTGCCTGTGTCCATGAGTCTTCATTTCTTTGTTCCTTACAGTTTTATATTCCACCTATCAGTGAGGTCTTAATGTTTCTTGATTCTTTCATTCTGACTTATTTTGCTTAATAAGATGTTTTCAAGGTCCATCCATGTTGTCACAAATTGCTGTATTTCATTTTCTCTTATTACTGAGTAGTATTCCATTGTATAAATGTACTACAACTTCTTTATCCAGTCATCTATCAAAGGACACTTTTGTTGATTCCATGACTTGGCCACTGTGAACAGTGCTATGATGAACATTGAGGTACATATATCTAACATTGAGGTACATATATCTTTGTGGGTAGGTTTTTTTGGGTAGATATTCAGAAGAGGGATTGCCGGGTCATAAGGAAATTCCATTCCTAGTGTTTTTAGGAATCTCCACACTGCTGTCCATAGTGGTTGTACCAGTTTTCATTCCCACCAGCAGTGTATGAGGGTTCCTTTTTGTCCACAGCCTCTCCAGCACTTGTTATTTCTTATCTTATTGATTATAGCCATTCTAATGTGAGCCATTCTAAGGTGTGAGGTGGTATTGCATTGTGGTTTTAATTTGCATTGCCCTAATTGCTAGTGATGTTGAGCTTTTTTTCATGTATCTCTGTTGGCTGTTTGTGTGTCTTCAGGAAAGAAGTGCCTGTTTAGGCCTTCTACCCATTTTTAATTGGATCATTCGTTTTTCTTTGTTGTTGAGTTGTATGAGTTCTTTATATATTTTAGATATTAGCCTCTTATAAGAGGCGTTGTTTTCAAATATTTTCTCCCATTCGGTTGGTTTCCTTTTTACTTTGTTGATGGTGTCCTTTGCTGTATAGAAGCTTTTTAAAATTCTTTTTTTTTTTTAATTGTTTTTGACAGAGAGAGACAGAGAGAGAACTGAACTGGGGGCACTCCCCAGTTCAGCACATGGGTCCGCACAGGCTGGGGCCTGGATTCGATCCTGGGTCCCCGGTGCTGCAAAGTGAGCGCTTAACCCACTGAGCCATCCCGGCTTCCCCTGTATAGAAGCTTTTTAGTTTGATATAGTCCCATTTGTTTATTTTTGCTTTTACTTTTCTTGCCTTTAGGGTCAAGTTCATAAATTGTTCTGTGAGCCCAAGGTCTAAGTTTAGTGCCAATGCCTTCTTCTATGCACTTTATACTTTCAGATCTTATGCAGGGGTCCTTAATCCACTTTGAGTTAATTTTGGTATATGGTGACAATTCACAGTCCAGATTCATTCTTTTGCATGTGGTTTTCCAATTTTCCTAGCACCATTTACTGAAGAGGCTTTCTTTTTCCCATTGTATATTTTTTGCTCCTTTGTCAAAGATTATCTGTCCATATAAATTATTTATGGGTTTATTTCTGGGTTTTCGATTCTGTTCCATTGGTCTGTAGTCTGTTTCTCTGCCAATACCAAGCTGTTTTGACTATTGACACTTTGTAGTATAAAGTGAAGTCAGGGAGCATAATGCCTCCAGCCTTATTATTATTTTTCTAAAGATTGCTTGGCGATTGGGGGCCTTTTGTGGTTCCATATGAACCTGATAATTTTTTAAATCTATTTCTTCTAAGAATGTCTGTGGGATTTTGATGAGAATTGCATTAAATCTGTATGTAGTTTTGGGTAATATGGCCATTTAGCTATGTTGATTCTTCCAATCCATGAACATGGAATATTCTTCCATTTCTTTGCATCTTCTTCAATTTCTGTTAATAGTGTCTTGTAGTTTTCTATGTATAAGTCCTTCACGTTCTTTGTTAATTTTATTCCTAAGTATTTTATTTTTGTTTTGATCGCAAACGGTATCGTTTTTCTCATTTCTTTTTCTGAAGTTTCATTTGTGTATAAAAATTGTGGATTTCTGTACATTGATTTTGTATCCTGCAACTTTACTGTATTCATTTATTATTTCTAACAGTTTTCTGGTGGAGTGTTTAGGGTTTTCTATATAAAGGATCATTTCGTCTGCAAAAAGTGACAGTTTTAACTTCATTTCCAATTTGGATGACCTTTATTCCTTTTTCTTGACTAATGACTCTGGCTAGGACTTCCAGCACTATGTTGAATAGCAGTGGCAACAGGGGACATCTCTGTTTCATTCCTGATTTTAGAAGAAAAGGTTTCAGTTTTTCCCCCATTCAGTATGATATTTGCAGAGGTTTGTCATATATGGTCTTTATTATGTTGAGGTACTTTCCTTCTATACCCATTTTATTAAGTGTTTTGATCATAAATGTATATTGTAGCTTGTCGGATGTTTTTCTGCATCAGTTGATATAATCATGGTTTTTATCTTTTATTTTGTTTATGTGGTGTATTACTTTAATTGATTTGCATATATTGAATTATCCTTGTGCCCCTGAGATGAATCCTACTTGATTGTGATGTATAATCTTTTTAATGCATTGTTGTATTCTATTTGGTAGTATTTTGTTTAGTTTTTTTTGCATCGGTTTTCATCAGAGATACTGGTCTACAATTTTCTTTTTTTTGTGACGTCCTTGCCAGGCTTTGGTATTAGGGTAATGTTTGCCTCATAGAATGAGTTGGGAAGTATTGTCTCTTCAATTTTTTGGAAAACTTTGAGGAGGATAGGTGCTAGTTACTCTTTGAATGCCTGATAAAAGTTGTTAGTGAGACCTTCTGGTCCTGGACTCTTGCTTTGGGGAAGGTTTTAGATGATTATTTCAATTTCCTTTACTGTTGATTGGTTTGTTTAGGTTATCCAGTTATTCTTGGTTCTGTCTAGGTAAACTATATGTTTCTAAAAACTTGTCCATTTCTTCTAGGTTGCAAAATTTGGTGGCATATAGTCCTTCATCGTATTTTTTTATGATCTTTTGTGTTTCTGTGGTATCAGTTGTAATTTCCTCTCTTCCATTTCTAATTCAGATTATTTGTGTGTTTTCTCTTTTTCCATTGATGAGCCTAGCCAGGGGTTTGTCAATTTTATTAATTTTTTCAAAGAACCAACTCTTCATTGCATTAATTTTTCCAATATTTTTCTCTATTTTATTTAGTTCTGTAGTTTTTATTATTTCCTTTCTTCTGAGGGCTTTGGATGTTTTTCTTCTTTTTCTAGTTCTTGAAGATGTGATATTAGGTTGTTATGTTTTTTTCTTGTTTCTTGAGAAAGGCCTGCAGTGATGTAAATTTCCCTCTTATTACTGCTTTTGTTGCATCTCAGTAATTTTGGTATGTAGTGTTTTCATTGTCATTTGTTTCTATGTATTTTTAATCTCCTTTATTTCTTC
>PVKE010027620.1:0-21473 GCA_004027555.1 Craseonycteris thonglongyai | reverse complement strand
GACAGAGACCCCAGGATACGTGACTGGAAGAGCAGAAATCATTAACAACAGCCACAACGTGCAGGTTTTCCCGGAGACAGGAAAGACAATGCTTCTGTGACTGAAGACCAGCAAACCTATGTTTCCAAACAGTAGCGGGGAACAAGAACGAGATTATCAAAATAAAAATCCAACTCGACGTTTAAAAGTGAAAATGAAGTACTGGAAGATAAAGTGGACAAAAATCTCCCCCAAACCAGGACAAAAAGGGAAAGAAATTAAAAAACATATAGGACAAAAACAATCAGGAACTCACAGGATCCTGCCAAGAGCTCTGGCATCTTCTAATAAGAATTCCAAAAAGAGAGCACAGAGGAAAGAGAGGGGACTACATTAACCAAAAAGAATAACTTCTCCAAAATCTCCCATAAGGAAAGATTTGCTTTTCTCAACCAAAAGAACCCGGCGGGTACTCAACACAATGAAAGGAAGAGAGAAAGAAAGAAAGGAAAAAAATTCTCCCCAAAGTACATCATTGTAAATGTTATAATAGAACTAACTCCAGGAATAAAAGGACCCTGAAAGGTCTAGAAAGAAGAAACGAAAGGTCTAGAAAGACTTCTCGGGATCAACTGTGGAGGCTGGAAACTGAAAGGCAATAAGGCAACATCTTCCAGTTCTGTGAGAAAATCATCTCCAATCTAGAAATCCTTACCCAGCCAAACCATGAATGGAGGAGAGGGGACAATAAGGGTCCTGGGGTTTCCAGGCCCATGTTCTGGTGGACTGACTAATGCCCACAGAAGGAGGGTAAATCTAAAATAGCACTCCTGCATCCACGATCTCAAAAAATGCCCTTACCCTTCATGAGAAGTCAACCGAGAAAGAGAGAAGTTGGAGGTCCCATGTGGATAGCAGAGGGACCGGTCTGTGAAGCCCCTGACCTAGATTGGAAGGGGTGAGGGGGGACTCCAAGGGGGGACATCTCCAGCGAAAAAAACAGATGGACTAGCCAATTAATTTGTCCAACTATTTGAGCTTTTTAGCTCTTGTCACAGGACTTGCAGAACATGGACAACTAAGTAAGCAAACAAACAAAAATGTGATTGTGGGCCCCTGGGGGTGGGGGAGGGAAGAGAAGAAAAGAAATGCAATGATCATGCATTATGTTGCTGAGCTGTCAACAATTAGTCATGATAATATGAACATGGACAGATGATTTCATTAAAAACTGTGAAACGGGGAAAGCCGGGACGGCTCAGCGGGTTGAGCGCTCGCTTTGAGGCCATGAGGACCGAGGATCGAGTCCCGGCTCCGGCCCAGGCAGGACCCACGTGCTGAACTGGGGAGTTCCCACAGTTTGGTTCTCTGGCTGTCTCTGTCTCTGTCTCTCTCTCTATCTGTCAAAAAGTAGAGTGGAGATGACTATGCACTGAAGACGGAGGGATAGTTTCTCTCTATAAATGCGAAAAGATAAAAAAAATAAAAAAATAAATAAATAAATAAATAAATAAATAAAAAAAAAAAAACTGTGAAACAACCGTATTAGGAATCGAGAGGAAAGGAAATATGTATATTGTAAAAAAAAAAGCAATGTCCTAATATTTAGGAGTAGGACATCAATAACTAATTTTTAAAATTGCAAAATCAAGAAATGGCAGTAACAGTGTATTGTTTAAAAATAGGGGGGTGGGGGAAGCTGGAATGGCTCAGTGGGTTAAGGGCTCGCTTTGGAGCCCCAGAACCTGAGGCTCAAATCCCGGCCCGGCCCATGTGGACCCATATGCTGAGCTGGGGTGTGTGCCCACAGTTCAGTTCTTGCCGGGGCCTATGCGGGAGGCTCCTGGCCCAGTTCCTGCCCTGTGCAGCCCTGTGCCCACCTGTGGAGTGAAACTATATGGAAAACTAATGCTGTCAACTATGGAGACTGCTCTGGGCCATCCCCCTTCTCTCTCTGTTTCTCTCTCTGTCAAAAAACAATAAAAAGAAATCTTTAAAAAAGAATAGGGAGTTGATTCACAGAAGGAAAAAAATAAGTTTAAAAAAAGGGGCTGCCTCTGAATGAGGCTTGAGTGTGGGGAAGGGGTGAGCAGGGCTTATTCATGATGAACCTGTGACTCTTGAAACCCTCATCTCATCGATAAATATAAAAATTGCTCTAAAGAGGGAGAAGCGTTCAATCCTAAGAACGGCCTCCCATAGATTACATTCTACCTACCTGTCGACAGGTTGACTCCTGGAGCCACTAAAGTCAGTCTCAAACAAGCTACCACTGAATCATTTACCTAATTACTCAGAACCGCTCCCCCGCCTGTCCACAGTTAACTTCAGAACAGCCTGGGGAGCTTTGTGAACATACAGATTCCCGGGTCCCACCCTTGATGGTTCTGAATTAACGGGCCTTGGTGGGGCCCGGGAATCTGCCCTTACTGCTCCCCCACCCTGCCCCCAGCCCCAGGATTCCAGGGCACAAGGAGGCTTAGGAACCTCTGGACCAGAGCAGCAGCTGTCTGCAGGGAGGGGTGCGGGAGGGGCTTATGGTGGTTTGTGCGAGTGAACTGTTTGTGTCTCTGCCAGTGTAGTGTCAGTCTATGCGGCTCCCTCCCTCTTCCATCCTCTTTGATCTGAATTTAACCCGTAAATCCCGGAAACACTGCCAGACATGAAGCCCTCCTGGCGATGCTCACTCCCTGCAGCCTGAGCCTTCTCTCCCAACCCTGGGGCTCCCTCTGCCGGCAGAAGCCTGTTCACACGCGTAGCATCCTGAACGTAGACATTCTTGCCTTCCTGTCAGGTCATTGTCGCCCAGCTGTTCCCAAGCCCTCCAACATCGTGACCCTGCCCTCAGACAGCAGATGGGCAATCCAGCCCATCTGGGGGAGTCCCTGCCTTCTGGGTGTGGACATATAAAGACCAGGAGGCAGAAATGGGAACGGAAGGCACATACTGCCGCCCAGCCGGAGCAAAAGCAGACCTTGAATTGTTTTAATCCCCATCTCCGGCCCCCTCCCCCAAGAGAGATGGAGGGAAGGGGCAGCCACTTCTACCTGGCTCCCAACATTCAACAGTGAGACACGTTAGGCTGCAAAGCTCACTGACTTTGGAAGCAGAAGCCAAGGGCTCACGACCACCCTCCCTCCTTCTCCTTCCTCGCTTTTTCGGAGCTGCCCTGTCATCAGACCCCATCAATCCTGCTTCTCCTGCAGTTCCATCCCTGGGCGCGACTGGATCTTCCCCACAAGCCAAAAGCATGCTCAGCCTGGCTCGGTGCCTGGCACAGAGAAAATGCCCAAAAAGATTTGAATGGAAACTTACCTCATGGCTCTCCTGAAAATCCAAGCCCTCCTTCAGATCTGCATGCCTGTCAAACGCCTCCAAAACCATCCCCCCCACAGTGCTCCCTCAGGGACCCTCACTCCGCAAACCCATGCTCCCAGCTTTAGCCTCGTCGGAACTCTCAGACACCGTCTCCAGTGACTTCTATCCTGCAGACCAAGCATGTCCTTGTCACTCTCATGCCCCTGGGCCCCTCAGAAGCTTCAAAGCTGTGCCCTCTCCCATCTCACCGAGACATGCCCCCTCGGTCCCCTGTTCTCTCTCAGGTCCTCCTGCTCTCTGCTTCTCCTTGGTTCTCCATCACCAGCTCTCCTCATCTGCCTGACCCACACACCTCAGTGTAATGTTGACTCTCAAACTCTTCATCCTCTTCCTAGCGGCCTCATCTATGCCTGCGGTTTCCACATTAACGGATCTGATTTGATTCCCCCATCCATATTCTCTAGCCCAGACCTTTTCCCTGCACTCCAAATCCATACCAGTCATCTTGATCTGGTTGTATAAGATTCACTTTCCAGTGAACCCTCAAAAATAAAATTAAAAAATGCTTTCTGAGCACTTACTGTGTGCTGAGCCCTACACATCGGATGGCCTTGTAGACCAGGCCTCTGCCCTCCCAGAGCAGACACAGGAGCAACGGGGAAGAGAGACGCCCAGCATTTGGTGGCACCCTGACCGGTGAGGTGGCTTTGAAGGGCAGAAGCTGAAGGGTGAGAGGAGTGGACGTAGGGGTGGTGAGAGGTTCTAGGAAAGGATTTCAAAACTTCTGAAGAACTTGTGAACCTCAAATAGTGAGTTTGGGTTTTATCCTGAAACTCACAAGGATGCTCTGAAGGAGCGTTGGAGGGAGCAGAGCCCTCAGGGCACTTCCACTGTGTTGGCAAAGCCCAGGAGACGTCCACTTTTCTATTGTGCCTCATACATTATTTGTGGTTTCCTATCTTCATTTGTGCATATCAAATGCTTCATATTCTAAATAAATGGAGTGGAGAAGGAAAGCCAGGCAGAGAGAAGAGTGAGGAAGTTCTGAAGGCAGAAAAGAGCAGTAGTGTGAGTGAGGACAGTCATCGTGAGGGTGAAGATTTGGGAGGTGGTTCTAGACAGACTGAGGAAGTAGCGCCGGCTGGACTTGGGGAGCAGTGGATTGTGGGGATATGGAGAAGGAGGAGGGAAGGAAGGCCAAAGTTCTCAACATTAATTGGATGAGTGGTGAAGCCATTGATTGAAACAGAGATCACTAGGAGACGATGAATAAAAATAACAGCCACTGGGAAACAGTTTAGCAGTCTCTTTAAAACTTACATAGAAATCTACCATACAACGCAGCAATGGGCTCCTGGGTATATACCCAAGAGAAATAAAGCGATGTCTAGACAAAGACCGTCACACCAATGTTTATAGCAGCACTACTCATAGCAGCCAAAAAGTGGGTAACTCCAGATGTCTGTGAATTGGTGAATGGATAAACAAAATGTGGTAGGGCCATACAGTGGAATTTACGACTTGGCAATAAAGAGGAACAAAGCACTGACCCATGCTGCTATATGGATGAGCCTCAAAAATATGCTAAAGTCAAAGACACCAGACACGAAGATCACATATTATGTGATGCCGCTAATACAAAAGGCAGAAAGTCAGTTACTGGTTGCCCGGAGCTTGGGGTGGGAACAGAGAGGACTGTATTTTTCCATGTATGGGACGCTCCCATGTATAAGACAACCCCTACTTTTCTAACCCAACATTAAGAAATCAATACACCAGGGGAAACCGGGATGGCTTAGTGCAGTGGTCAGCAAACACTGGCTTAGTGGGTTGGGTGCTCACTTTGCAGCCCTGGGGACCGAGGATCGAATCCCGGCCCCGGCCCGTGTGGACCCATATGCTGAACTGGGGAGTGCCCCAGTTTGGTTCTCACCAGGTCTGGGCCCAGTTCCTGCCCTGTGCAGCCCCACCCACCTGTGGAATGAAACTATGTGGAAAAACCAATGATGTGCAACTATGGAGACTGTTCTGGGCCCTCCCCTTTCTCTCTGTCTCTGACTCTGTATCTCTCTCTCTCTCTCTCTCTCTCTCTCTCTCTCTCTCTCTCTGTCAAAAACAATAAATAAATCTTAAAAAAAAAAAATACACCAGTTACTCCCATGTATAAGACAACCACCAACTTTGGATCTAACAATTTTAGCCAAAAAGTATCATCATATACACAGAAAAGTACAGTAATTATAAATGGGATAAGAGGGATCTTTGGGGGATGGGTGATAGAATGGTTCTAAAATCGGATTGTGGTAATAGTTTCTCAACTCTGCAAATTTATTAAAAATCATGGCAGGGTACACTTACCCTGAGATAATTTTCTGGTATATAACTAGACTGCAAAAAAAAAAAAAAAGCTATTACAAATAAGCAGGTCAGTTTTGGCATGTTGAGCCTGAGGTGTTCAGTGGGGATAAAGAAGAGGTTGGCAAAGTGCCCTTTGATAGATGACAGGATTTAATAAAAAGCTGTGGTACATCTACACCATGGACTACAACTCAGTGATAAGAAAAGATGAAATACAGCCATTGGTGACAACGTGGGTGGACCTTGAGATCATCATGCTAAGTGACATAAGCCAGACAGAAAAAGCCAAGAACCCTATGACTTTACTTATAGGTGGCATATAAAACTGAAAGCAACAAAGACACAAAACCTCATGGACGGTCAATAGCTTGGTAGTTCCCTGAGGGTAAGGAGGGAGGGGTGTGGGAGAGGAGGGAGGGGAAGCCAAATACATATATGGTGATGGAAAGAAAGCTGACTCAGGGTGGTGAGCACCTAATGGAACACATAGACAACGTCATGTAGAATTATATACCTGGAACCTACGTAATCTTTATCAATGTCACTCCAGACGTTTAACAATTAGGAAAAGGAGAGCTGGAGTACACAGGTGAAGTTCCGAGGCAGCTGCTGCACCGGACTCGAGATTTTTAAGACTCAGCAACATAAAGTACTCAGCGACATCTCTGCTATTGGTTATCCTCCAGGGTCAAGGGCATTTAGTCCGCACCCAAGGCCGTTTCCCAGTGTTCCCAGAGCTCTGGGCCGCTTCTAGAATTGCCGCCTAAAGCATGAGAAGCCCTGTGAAATCTGAATTTCAGATCATGTGTCAGCCTAAGCAGATCTCATGGAGCTTATATCTATCCTGAAAACGTATATCGCGGATTACCTGCCATGCACGCTCACCTGGGTGTCCTGTGGTCCTATCTGCTAAATCTGGCCGCCCTACCTCCCACCCAAGGGAAGTGGCGCCCCTCTGATGCTGCGGTCACTGGGCCCCGAAGACACCCACCTGGCCGGGCTGCCACACCACCTCAAGGCGCTTCCTGAAGGCGGGGCTCCACAACACAGAAATGACCCTGGAGGCTTTGCCGGCCACGGTCCCCTCAGCCGTGTCGGACAATCCACCTGTGTCTCACCAGGTTTCCAGGCAGTGACGCCTTCAGTTACTGTGCGTGGGCCTCGTCTCTCCTCCACGCTTCGATGCAAGTCTGCGGGAGCGAGGCCAGAGGGAGAACCTGAAAATCCACAGCGACAACGTGCTCGGGTGGCCTCCACGCCACCCCCACGGAGGGGCAGGATCCGGCCAGGATCCGGGCCTTCTCCCGGGAACCTGGCTCTTTCCCGAGAGGCTCGGGGCTCTCGCAGGCATAGGTCAGGTGGTCTGTCCCACCGGGCCCCCCTGCCACCGATGACACATGACGGCAGGGGGGACAGGACAGACACACAGGACTGTGAATGCCATCTCTTGTTTGTTTGCCCACTTCTGGGGTTCCGTTTGTTGGAAACGACGAGTCAACCTGTCCTTCAGGATAGAGTCATGCAGAAGGGTTGCAAACAAGAGCGCCTCGGGTAACTCGGGGAGACCCCGAGGGGGGCCGGAGTGAAGGGGCCCCTCTTCTTAGGTGAAATCACCGCTGTGTCCAGACCTGGCACAGCTTTGTGAGTTCAGCCCCACGGAACCGGATTAGGGCAGGAGGGGTGAGAAGTGTGAGCCTCCTAATCCTCTGCTGAGCTCCCCGCCTGCCTGGACGTGAGGGTGTCGTTTTCCCGGGGAAGACAGAGCCTCCCGACAGAGACGCTGGCTTCGCTCGCCTCGAACTCTCAGGTCTGCCCACGAGGCCCCTGGCAGGATTCATTTTCAATCAGAAGCGGCTGCATTCTCAGCGAAGCTAACGAGCAGTCCTGAAAAAGCGCCCCAGGGGCCACGGCCCCAGAAACCACAGGGGCTCAGCTCTGGACACACGTGTTATGCCAAACGGATGCACGTGTTATGCTGAACATATGCACGCTGCTCTCTGGCTGCCCCTCCTCATGGGTGCCACCTCAGATCAGTGCCCCCGGGCTGCGGCCCATCTCTCAGGGCCCCTGTCCCATCCCACCCCTGTGCTCTGCTCACCAGCGGCTTCTTCTGGACCCCACTTTCCGGCTGGGAATGGCTGCCTGCCTGGCCCCCCGCGACCCCCTCCGGCTGAGGGGAAGCTGTCCCGCCTGCATGTTGGGAACTGCCAGGTTGTGTTCCTGGCATGTCACTGAAAGCCTGTTCTCAAATGCAGATGGGCAGTGCCTTCCAAAAGGTGGGAGGGGGCGTGTGGCAGCTGTACCCAGTTTTTGGAAGAACCTCCACACTGCTTTCCATGGTAGATGCCCCAATTTACATGCCGCCCACAGCGCACCAGTTTCCTTTGCCCCGCGTCCTCGCCGACACTTGTTGTTCCTCACCGTTTTGATCATATCTATTCAAACAGGAGGTTCCCAGAGGGAAAAGGGAGAGGTGGGTGATGGGGTCAAATATGTGAGGCTGGAAGGAAATTAGACCACGGGTGCTGAGCAAGTAAGAGAGTCTACAGATGTCACATTGTAATGTCGTACCCCTGAAAGTGATCGGATGTTCATTAATCAATGTTACCGCTGATAAACTTGATTGCAAAAACAAAGACAGCATGAAGGAGTGGAGTGACCAGCTACCTTGGTTGCCATGGCGCTGACAGGAATTTTACTTGATGGGGAGGGGGCGGGGACTGGCCCGAAACAAATGCTAGGTGACACAGCTGTAGTTCCTGTTTTTGTTTTGTTTTGTTTTGTTTTGTTTTCGTTGGTTGAGAACTTCTAGCCGAGGACAAGGGATGTGGGCTGATCGCTCTAAGCTGAATGCTGAGTCCCTGTGATTCCCGGAGTTTAAAGATTTATTTTTATTGTTTTTGACAGAGACAGACAGACAGATGGGGGGAGAGGAGGGTGCAAAGCAGTCTCCATAGTTGCACGTCATTAGTTTTCCATATAGTTTCACTCCACAGGTGAGTGTGAGGCTGCTCAGGTCAGGAACCAGGCCGGGAGCCTCCTGCATGGGAGGCACGCCCCCGCTGGGGTCCTCATATATGAGAACCACACCCGGGGCAGGAGCCGAACCAAGGGCCTCCCACATGGGAAGCTCACCCCGGCAAGAATACCACAGTTTGGCACATGGGTCTGCATGGGCTGGCACCAGGATTCGATCCTCGGACCCCGGGGGGTTCAAAGTGAGAGCTCACCTCAGTGAGCCATCCCGGCTTCCCTGAGTCCTGGGGTTTAAATCAGGCTCCAGAAAGATAGCCATCTTCTCACTGGAGCAGCACCCCAAAACCCTAGAACCCCAGAGGTTCATTAAGTACCTATTTTGGAGCAAGGCTAGAGGGAGGTGGAGAGAGAGACAAAGACAAAAAGACACAGGCCACGTCCTCCAGTAGCTCACGGGCAAATGAGGCACCTGGGCATAGAAATATGGACTTTCAGTGGGTCAATATTTGTGACATAAAATGGTCAGAGTGTGGCACCCCTGGGTCCCTGAGACCTTCTTGGGGGCTTGAAAGGTCAAAATTATTTTCATAATTGTACTCAGACACTACCGTATTTGCCTGGTTTCCCTCTGATTTTTTCAGAGTCTACAAAACAAAATACAAACATGTATATGCTTCCATAGTCTTAGGTTGACAAAAATCTGCCTTAATTTCTAGTACTTCAGTATCAATAACTGAAACCCACAGAGCTGAAATTCTTTAAGATCCTCAGTAGCTTTTAAGATTGCAAAGGGGGAAGCCGGGATGGCTCAGTGGGTTAAGAGCTTGCTTTGCAGCCCTGGGGACCGAGGATCGAATCCCAGCCCTGGCCCGAGCAGACCCATATGCTGAACTGGGGAGTGCTTCCCCCAGTTCGGTTCTTGCCCCCTAGTTCGGCCCCTGGCTCAAGGGGCGTGCCTCCCATGCGGGAGGCCCCTGGCCTGGTTCCTGCCCTGTGTGGCCCCCACCCACATGTATGGAACAAAATCATGTAGAAAACTGATGACGTACAACTATGGAGACTGCTCTGGGCTCTCCCCCTTCTCTCTGTCTCTCTCTGTCTCTGCCTCTCTGTCTCTGTGAAAATCAGTAAAAATAAATCCTTTAAAAAAAAAAAAGATTGCAAAGGGATCCTGAGACCAAAAATTTTGAGAACTGCTAAAACAACTCATCTACCATTATGCAGTGTCCTCATTTCTTGATAATGCATTTGATTGACTAAAAATTATCTCATCTAATTCCATGAAAATTACTTTATTGGATGCTTTCTCTATATCCTTATTTCCTCAGCAGGGTTACTATTAGGTCACCTAATTATTAATCTGTTGTGTGTGTGTGTGTGTGTTTTTCTTCCTAATGTATCCATGTTTAAATGTCTTTTCAGGCAGCACAATGCCGGACTTTGTATTTTAATTCAACAACAGTTGATGCATTTGTTTTATATTCCCTCACCCTGCTGTTTATTCTCACTTGTTGTTATTTTTGCTTTCCCTAAATTATGTTTTCTTGAAGTCTTTCTCATCAGACAATAAACTTTCCTAGTCTGTGTCCATTTTTCTAACAATTCAGCAGCAGCATCTTTTAAAGACATTTTTATTGTTTCCTATAAGTTTACTATTAATAGTATAGTACTAAGAAAATGAAACTTAAATTTCCTTCTCTCTGGAGATGAAAATGGAGTCTGGTCTGTAACATATCTTGGTAGCATACAGTTCTTCACAAAATTACACATAGAGATCCTGTAGTTCTGATCATCTATTTTCCTCATATATATTTTTTCTACTTTGCCCCCCATGAACCTTGAGTTCTAGCTAGTCCTCAACTATTCTCAAATCTCCATTATTTTTTGAAAGCGAACAGCCATGGGCCTTTATTGACAAATTATTTCATCTCCTCTAGGCCTTAAATTATTTTCCCTTACTCTGAAGTGAAAATTTAGTGAGTTTCCAGATACTGTACTTGGGGTCATAGCTCGGTTTGTCTTCATCTTGTGTGAACCCCCAGCCCGTGCCCTGCACTCATATTTGTGCTCCAAAGCCCTGACTCCCATCCACACGACCACATCTAAGTGGCTTGGTCCGTTCTGTGATAACGTGCAGAATTCTGCACCCCCCTGATGGGGGGACGTGTTGCAGTTGGGTTCACTGATTTTAAGTCAAAACGCATAACACTATCTTAAATTCCGTCTTTGAGGATTGTCCCCTGGGGATTCTTGCTAGACATACCAAGGTGGTTAATTTGATATTTCTGTGATAAATTCTATGTCACTAGGGGGTTCTTGCCTATGGCCCCTTTGATTGTTACCAGATCAATTTTTAGCTGGATGTGGGCATTTCAGGCCAGCTTTGCTTCCACGGTGCCCATTCTTTTCACTTCTGTAGCAGGCCTCCCCTTCCGAAACCCTTTTGCATGTTTCTTGTTCCTCTACAGCATTTGCAGGACCCAGTTTAATAGCTTTGTGATTTATTTTTTTTTTGTCACCCATTATTTCTTCTTTATTTGCTGTTAGTCAGAAGTGTATGTTCCACTGAACTGGCCTGAGACTCTTGAACTGGTCTTGCATTTGCATTCCCCTTTGATGTTACAATACACGTTCATTGAACCGAACTGGGGTGGGGGCTTATCGGGCTTGTTTGCTTTCTCACTTCCAGAGTTGTGCACATTTTTTCTTCAGCTTCTCTTTCTGTTCTGTGGCTATTATGTTTAATGGTCTCTGACGGGGGGGGGGGGGGGGGGGGGGGGGGGGGGGGGGGAAGATGAGAGTGAGCTCTAGCCGGAAGTTGGCTCTCAGCTATTACTCACATTTCCCCAGGAGCGCCACACATACTTTCTGTCTCTGACGTCCACTTTTGATTCCTGGCCTCAAGGGTGTTAAGAGGAAGATGTTCTGGAATCCAGTCCTGTACAGTCATGAACTTGGCCATCTGGAAGTCTCGTCTTGCTCAATGAGATGGAGTAAACATTGTCCATTATGAAATGCACCACACAGGCTGCCAGGACACATGGGAACCCACCCAAAGCCAATCGCTGCGCTTACAGGGAATTGGCTAGCACGGCCCGAGACTCCTCCAGCCTCCCTAAGCCCTGATGTCACAATTCGGAGGCTGCTGCCCGCCTAGGACGCTGTAGAAAGTTCTGTAGGTCCTCTCTGTGTGTCCTACAGGGCTCCCCGGGCCAAGTCCCTGTCTGATGGCTTTTATGAAAAACTCTCTGCTCCCCATTCTGGGGATCTTCTTGGCCTACTACTACTATTCTGCATATGAGGAATTCAGACCAGGTAAGTACCCATGTGTTTAATTTTGGAGGAATAGATTAAAAAAACAAACAAACAAAAAAAACCAAACCAGAGGTGACTGGAGTGTTTCTGATGATCATGATGATTTCCAGATCCCCAAGGTTGGTGAATAACAGGGGACCCTGAGGTGGGGCTGTATTTCTGTGTCCTCCGGCCACAGGCTATGGGTACTAGAGGCTTGGGGAAGGATGATCATGTAGCCAAAAGATTGCCAAATGTTCCCAGCTGTACTTGGCACCCTCAATGGAAAGCAATTTCAGATCTCCCACAGAAATGAGGGTCATTCTAAAATTGACAACCCAGCCAGATAATTGGGCTCTGGGGGAGGCTGATAAGAAAGTGATCTGGACTTGATGACTAAATAGAAATAAGGGAAAATCCCTGGACTTTCTATGAACACACATGTTTTGATGACTTTTGATTTCGATTGAGCAAAATTGGAGAAGTCCATAAATGTCTGGAACTCCAGGGTGTTCGCTGAACCCTCTGTCCACGGAGTTGCGAAGGAAGGGACAGTGGCAAGCGGTGGCTTTGAGCTGCCAAGTCAAACCCGCATTTCAGACCATGCTTAGGAAAGACAAGCTATTCCTTCGTTGACTTGCGTAGTTTGAGACATGTTGATCTGGGCTCCAAACCTTTAGACATTGTGGTAAGGCTGCCCAAGGATGTTGCTGTGAAGTTAGGGATGCTCCTCACTTCCTTTTGGGGTTTCCCAGAGATGCTCCGAGGAAAGAAAGTGATTGTCACAGGGGCCAGCAAGGGGATCGGAAAAGAGATGGCTTATCATCTGGCGAAGATGGGAGCTCATGTGATGGTGACAGCGAGGTCAGAAGAAACGCTAAAGAAGGTGAGGGTTTTGTGCCCACCTACACATACCCCCACATGCTGTGTTCTTATATATCCTGGCATATACATGCCAATACACAGAAGCTGGTACATCCATACAGAGATGCATGAAGACACATAAGCACACATGCACACATTCCTACAGACTCAAACACCCACAAAAATGCAAAAATTCACTTCAGTGTTCGTTCCCATGCACATATAGACCCAGAGTTCTTGGGCCGTATATACTCACAGACATCACTATTCACACACATTTATACACAAAGTCACAGATCTATAGATATGTGCTTGGACACCAAAATTCTAGTACCTACTCATGAATTTATATCCTCACACCCATGCAGTCTCTCAGAGACATGCCCTCTCATGCACTCAGATTCACAACCCCAAGGATACACAAACATTCACAAACCTAGGGCAACCCACATAGAAACTAGAATTGTTCAGAAACATCTATCCACGTAAACTCATAAACACAAATCATGGACTTGAACCCCAGCAGGGTGATGACTTATCCATTTGCATCCTACCTGAAATGCTTCCAGAAACTATGTCATGCAGAGGACCAAGACTGTGTCAGGTTGCACTTAGCAACACACACACTCACTTGCTCACTGACCTCACACGCACAAATCCACTACCATTTCTTATGAAAACAGTGCCATGAGCAACCTTTCGCTGAGACCCCCATTACTTCAGAGACTGCCCCTAAAGGCCCACAGCCAGCACTGACCCCATCACCACGGTCTCCCTGCAGGTGGTATCGCACTGCCAGGAGTTTGGAGCGGCCTCAGCACACTACATGGCTGGCACCATGGAGAATATGACTTTCGCGGAGCAATTTGTTACCAAGGCTGGAAAGCTCATGGGTAAGGTGGCTCCTCCTCCTTCCCCTTTGGGACTTGGCTCTAGATGACACCAGGGAGCTCTGAGGAGGGGGACAGGGACAGGGGAGGGGAGGGGAAAGGACTCAACCCCGAGTGGCTTCTCCTCAACACAGCCATTTCTTGCAGGAGGGCTAGACATGCTCATTCTCAACCACATCACCCAAGCATCTATGGAGCTGTTCAGTGGTGACATCGAGACGGTGCGCAAGAGCATGGAGGTCAACTTCCTCAGTTACGTGGTCATGAGTGTGGCCGCCTTGCCCATGCTGAAGCGGAGCAATGGAAGCATTGTCGTCGTCTCCTCGATGGCTGGTGAGTGGGGCAGGGACCGACATGGGAGCAGGAACAGGAGAAGTGCCAGGAGTGCCGTGGGGGCTCTGTCGTACACGTGAATTCTTTCATAACCAGGTTTCATGCAGAAAAGTAACACGATACAAACTGGAAGTTGAAATGTTCACAGGGATATGAAGCACAAGCTGGTTAGCAGCTTGCCCATAAGCGTGGACAGGCAGATGCGTGAGTACGAGACGTGGGCACGTACACTCAGTGGGGAGCATGCATGTTGAGTAAGAGGGATGCTGCTGAGAACAAGTGGGGCCACACAAAACGAGGGGTTGTTCAAGGCATATGGGCTCCAAGATCCCGCAAAGGAACAGAGAAAGAGCAGCGGGCCCACCAGAAGCCTGGTGGCTTGTCATCTACAAATGGAACTCCAAAGGGACATCAAGAAACTGCTGAATGAACAGCCCGTCCTGATACTACAGGGAGAGACCTACTTGCGATGGATAAAAAAGATTTTGCTTTCTTCATGACCAAGAGCTTGTAGGTTGGTGAAGTTAGAGGATGCAAAGGAAGAACTGAGATTTGAAATGTTTTTAACAACACACAGTTGTCTGATCAGTGAATTAAGCTACAGCAAAATGAAATGAACCACAAAAACAAACTCATCATATTATTAACAGACCTAGCGATACTGGCGTTCCTCCAAAATCTGAACTTGCTATGTGAAAAGTTCAATTTGAACAATCCATGGGATAGGAGAGAGTGTGACAGAGAAATAGTCACAAAGAGAACTCCGCATGATCATGCGAAGTCCCTGCTGTTTTGGATGGCAGCAGCATCGGAAGTTATCAATAATAAAAAGCCTGAGAATTCCCAGTTTGGGGGAGCCCTAAGCCCATTTCATCCTGGGCCCAGGAGACACGTTCCACACGTATTTGTTGATTAGTCAGTTAGAAGGATGTGGCTAGAAGGTACAAACACCAGGATTAACGTCAGCCATCTGAATGACATTCCTGGCAACGCAAAAACAAATAACCCAGAGGAATTCATGAATTCTTAAGTACGTCACAAATGTTAGTTATTATTGTCATTCAAAACAGCATCTATGTTAGTTCCACTTCCTGGACAGAAAGGGCCTGCATAGTGATGGGATGAAAGGGTATTGTGTCTGTGCCTAAAGGAGTGATTGACAGGCACCCCTGTGCTTCCAAGACAACACAGAGGCCCCGCCCCTCCCCAGACACTCCAGACACAGCCCCTCTCCGGGCTGAAGGATGAAAGGCAGGGAGAGCTCTGGATGCATTCTGAGTGCGAAGGTGCTGGGCACAGCCCCAACTCACCCTGGGGCACTGGCCAAAACCCTCACATCAGTCATCAGACAGGTAGGTGGCTCTAAGGATGTCAGTTGACTAAATAAGACATCTAATCTAGGCACAGGCATGCTTGGTCTTTGGCTGGAGAATGTGACTCCCTATAACGTACACCCTGTGTCAGAGATCTTGAAAGGAATAGGAGTGACTGTAGAAGTCCCAGGGCATGGTGGAAATCTGACCAGCTCTGTTTCTATACATCTTCTACTATACCTACCAACTGTCACTTGTAATTTCCATGGACTCTGGGGGTACAAACCTCCTTGGAATATTATCCTTCATATCTATTATTTGTGTAGCTAAAAGGATTCAGCCTTTTTGTTTCGAAGCGTGTCTGTGACAAAAGTACAGATAACATTGCTCTCTCTCCCTAACTGAACAACTTCTGTATTCTGTGCTGTATTCTTTTAAACAGTCAGCAAACATGTTCATTAATCCCTCCTCCTTAAAATCTAAATTGCACAAACATGGGATACTAAACCTCAAATTGAGGTCAGCCAGAGAGAATTGGGATGGATTTTTAACCATTCCTTCCAGGGAATACATAAGTTGTCTAGTAAATTACAGTGGGAAGCAGTTGGTTTTGTTCACAATGCATTTCTAGGTATTGTAGTACATGGAAACCCTATACTTTTACTATATCCTTTACAGCCTCAGCTACTTTAGTATCAACAGAGATGGTATTGCTGCCTCCGGAAACACCCTTATAGTCCATATCCATCCACAATTCAACAGTGTTTCTGTCACCTACTGATCAAGTTTCTGTGTACACGTAACATCGATTAGTCTCCCCTCCTTTCACCACATACGAGTTTAGACACAAGCTGAGCTACTATAACAAATACCGACATTTACAATGGCTTCAATACATTGAAATTCATTTTCTCTCATGAAACAGCGGTCCAGGGCTGATGTGATTATGTGATCATTCTGCCCCATGAAGTTGTCTAGGAAGCTTAGTATCTCAGAACCCTCAACTCTGGTGTGTTACCCTTGCCTGTATGACTCACTAGTATGTCAGAATTATAGCTGGAGAAAATGGAGAAGTAAGGATACATACAACCTGAAAGTTACACACTTCTCTTCTGCCACAAGCTGGCTGCAACTGTGGTCTTAATTCAAAGAGGACTTGGGTCTGACTGAAAATCAAGGGTTCTATCTCTAGAAAAGATGTCAATGTTGATACACAATTAACAGTCCCCACATCACTCATGGGAAGATGCATTAAGACTAGAAGGCAATATTCCCTCCAGGCCAGCCCACATGTGTACCCCGCATCATGCACACTTACCCCGAACCAAATCTCTCTCATATTCAAAGCCCATCACACAAACAAAACCCTTACATCAGGCAGTGGTGCAGGGGACAGTGGGGTAGGTGACTTAATGGAAAGAGAATGCCTACATGGTCTTTGTGAAACAAATTGAGACAGAAATATTAATACTCCAACTTAGCTGGAAAAAATCATTCAGTTGGGCAGAGAACATCTGGAAAAATATGGGAAAATTTGTCTGCCATTAGCTAAAATGGTTCTTCACAGTATAGGTTCCACTTTAGGAAAGTAAAGGTCATCCATTTGGGTGCCCATTGGCTCTTTGAACCCCATAAATAGGACACATCACATCAGTTATGCATATGACGGGGGTGGCGAACCTATGGCACGCGTGCCCAAAGTGGCACGCGGAGCAATTATTTCGGCACGCAGAGCTGTGAATACCATTTAAAAACTTATTGTTTATGCTCTTATAGACATAAAAATAATCGATACCTCTATCTCACTCGATGGGTTGGCACGCGAGTCGAGCAAGTATACTCTTATTTCATAAACTTTGGCACTCAATCACCAAAAGGTTCGCCGCCCCTGGCATATGACATCTAGAAGCCAACATCCAGCTCTGCTTCTTGGCCTCTTCCTTACTCCCTCTCAGGAGAATCATGGACCAACTTTGTCATCTCCTGTCCTTTTCTCCTCTCAAGATCCATTTAACCTCACCCTAGCAAATATTGCATAAGACAGTGCTTCTGTAGAAAACTCAAGCCAATATATGAAGTCACTTGTTGGACCTTAACCTTTCTCGGCTGAGAGATGCACATGTGGTCTAAACCTATCTTAAGATTTCAATAGTACAAAAAGGAAAAAAAACAGAACAGGTTTCTCAACGATACATATCAACCAACAGGATTAAGAATGTCCATAGTGGGGAGTCGCCATCAAGATGGTGGAGTGAGAGGAGATTCTTGAAACCTCTCCTGGAAAACGCAACAAATTAAACAACTAAAATCCAACCAGGGAATCCCTAAGCAACACACAGCCTCAGCTGAGAGACCCACTCATCACGGGAAAACATCTAAAGGTCAGAGAAAGGGAGATATGTGGGAGAGAAGGGAAAGGGGACAGACAGTATGACATGACACTTCCCAGTTGGGAAGCACCAAAATCTACAAAGCAACTATTAACAGACCTAAAAGGAGAAACTGACAAAAACGCAATTATAGTAGGGGAATGAAACACCTGCTTGACAGCCATGAACAGATCATCCAAACAGAAAATAAACAAGGAAATATCAGCTTTAAAGGATACATTACAGCAGTTGGACATAAGTGACATTTACAAGACACTCCATCCTCCAATGCAAGACTATACATTCTTTTCTAGTGCACATGGAACGTTCTCAAGGCTAGACCATATGCTGGGTCACAAAGTTAGCCTCAGCAAATTCAAGAAAATTGAAATCATACCAAGTGTACTCTCAGACCACAAAGCTTTGGGATTGAAGATCAACAGCATAAAGGAAGCAGAAAAATACACATATGCATGGAAATTAAACAACATGTTATTTGAAAATGACTGAATAAAAGAAGAAATAAAAGAAGAGGTTAGAAAATACATAAAAACTAATAAAATGAAAACACAATGATTCAAAATTATTGGAATGTAGCAAAAGCAGTAATAGGAGGGAAAATTATACCATTACACGCCTATCAAGAAACAAGAAAAATCACAAGTAGACAGCCTAACATCACAGCTTAAAGAATTAGAAAAAGAAGAACAAAGAGAGCCCAAAGTCAGCAGAAGGAAAGAAATAATAAAAATTAGAGCTGAACTAAATGAACTAGAACAGATAGAAAATATTAACACAACAAAGAGCTGGTTCTTTGAAAAACAAATCAATGAAATTGACATCCCCTGGCTAGGCTCACCGAAATGGATCATAGACCTCCACATAAGACCCGAAACAATAAACTGAGTAGAAACAAATATCAATACTAAACTTACAGACCTTGGATTCAGGGAGGATTTTATGAACCTGACCTCAAAAGCGAGGGAAGTAAAAGCAAAAATAAATGACTGGAACTTTATCAAACTAAAAAGCTTCTGCACAGCAAAAGGAACCATCAACAAAACAAAAAGGCAACTAACCAAATGTGAGAAAATATTTGCAAACAATACCTCTGATAAGGGGCTAATATCTAAAGTACATAAAAGATTTGTATAACTCAACACCAACAACAAAAATCCAATTTAAAAAATGGGCAGAGGATCTGAACAGACACTTCTCTCATGAAGACATACAAATCCCCAACAGATACATGAAAAAAATGCTCAATATCATTAGCAGTTTGGGAAATGCAAATTAAAACCACAATGAGAGACCACCTCACACCTGCTAGAATGGCTCTCATGAACAAGACAAGGAATAACAAGTGCTGGAGAGGCTGTGGAGAAAAAGGGACCCTTATGCACTGCTGATGGGAATGTAAACTGGTACAACCACTATGGAAGGCAGTCTGGAGATTCCTCAAAAAATCAAGAATAGAATTACCACATGACCCAGCAATCCCTCTTCTGAGTATCTACCCAGAAAACTTGAAAAAGTTACTGCGCAAAGATATATGTACCCCAATGTTCACCGCAGCACTGTTCATGATGGTCAAGTTGTGTAAACAAGCAGTGTCTTTTAATAGATGACTGGATAAAGAAGTTGTGGTACATTTTCACAGTGGAATATTACTCAGCCATAAGAAAAGTTAACTACTGCCATGGATGGACCTTGAGATCATCATGCTAAGGGAAATAAATAAGACAGAAAAAGCTAGGAACCATATGATTACACTCATATGTAGAATATAAAACTGAAAGCAACAAAGAAACAAAAACGTGTGGACACAGTCAATAGTTTATTGGTTACCTGAGGGAAAAGGGGGAAGAAGTAAGGGAGGTAGGAGGGGGAGTCAAACATATGGTGATGGAAGGAGAACTGACTCTGGGTGGTGAGCACATCATGCAACACATAGACGATATCATGTAGAATTGTACACCTGGAGCCCATAATTTTTAACAACCAACATCACCCCAATAAATTTAACAATAAGAAAACAAAGAATTTCCATAGTGGTGTTTTGGTGTTTTGCACAAAAACAAGAATATACCGATGTTAATGTCACCCCTGCCTTCAGCTCTGGCATACTCACTTTTTCCTGAAAGGTGGACCAGTGCCTCCACGTGTGGATAGGCCTTGGGGTACAGGGGGGAGGGGAGGCCAAGGTCAAGGTCTAGGATGCAAAGGGGCTTAGGGACTAGAGTAGAAAGGGGTGATTTATCCTTCCCTCAATTGTTCTAATTGTTCTAAGAAAAAAATGAATCTTTGCCTTAAATTCAATGACCTGAAGAATAATTTTCAGAAACCACAATTTCCAAAATGAGTGGAAGTATTTATGCATCTGACTAGGTATTTAGATAGGGGAAGGGCAGTACTGCTGTAGGTTTGGACTATTTGGAGGAGAATGGAAAGAAATGTGGGGAGTTGAGGTACATGTGTGTATAGATACATCTTCTATAGGGCCTGGAAGAAGGACAAAAAGGAAACCAAACAATATAGACATAAAAATTCCACTGTTGCCTAAATTCAAGAGATTATGTTCAGGGAGAACGTAAAGGACTGGAAGAACCTGCTAGACTCAGTTTTTCAAGTGCTGATTTATATCTGTACCCCTCCCCATAAAAGGGTCAAGAAGAGATTTAAGAGGGGAGGGAGAAGACTCCCTGCTGAAGACAGGGCCAATTGAGTTCAGGTTGAGAACAATATGATGCTGTCCATGACAATCATTGCTCCACATTTGCCCCTTGAAAGGCTGGGTAGAGCTTCAGTAGTCAAGGCCACTTAACCCTGCTAGGCCATTGGTTTCCTGCAAGTCTCCTTTCTGATGAAAAATGCAGGGTTCTATCAGCAGTCATGTCTTTATTCACCAAGGGGCTTGAGAGGATGTACAACACACACACTCTCATTAAGCTATGCAAATAGAAGACTAGATCTTAAAAAAAAGAAGAACGTAAAAATGCCAAAATTAGCCTTCACACAGAAGCTGGCTTACCGGTACGTTTCAAATTTGGCTCTTGAATTTCTTAACAAAAAACGAAAAGAGTAGGGTCAGTATATACATCAGGTTATATTCAAAGAAGGAAGCACTGCAGAAGGCAAATAATTTCTGAAAATACATTTTCATAAAAGATTGTAATCTGAAGGCACACAGTAATTGAAAGAGCAATGCCCCAACTTTTTAAAAAGTTTCAATAATTATCAAAGTTACGAACATGCAAAGCTCATGCAAATTTGAAAAATGATAAAAAGTATAAAATGAAATTAAAACCATCCATAATTAATACCAATATTGTGGACAATTTTATTCCATATATATATATATAAGTATAGATACAGATGTAGATATAGATAGACGAGGGCTGTCCAGAAAGTCTCCAGCCATGTAACCATTCTTGTTATATTGCCAATGGCTGGGATTCTTTCCAGGCAGCCCTTGTAGAAATAGATGATACAGCTACGGATATAGATACAGGTGAACATATAGTACAATTTAATTTTCTACTGCCAGACATTTAGGTTACTTTCAAGGTTTCCTATCTTAAAAGTTCTACAATAAATATTCTTGTTCATAAATCTGTGGTTAAGCTGGTGAATACTTCCTTGATAAATTCTTCGCACTAAAAAGTTACAGGGTGAGATGATGGGAACATGTTTAAGGCTATTGGTACCTCTTTCCAAATTGCTTTAGACAAAGTAAAAAATAAAGGACTAGATTTTTTAAATATACAAAAACAAATCCA
>PVKE010027619.1:0-21482 GCA_004027555.1 Craseonycteris thonglongyai | reverse complement strand
GCTGCAAAGTGAGCGCTTAACCCACTGAGCCATCCCGGCTTCCCCATGTGCGGTATATTTTTCAGGAGGATGTGCATGAGGCTATGTTCTGTGCACTTCTGTTACCAACCAACACCACAGCTGCAGAACTATTCAAGTCTTTGAATGATTGCATATGAGGAAAACTGAATTGGTCATTTTGTGTCGGTATATGCGGTCTGACAATTAAGTTTGCAAACTCATCCTAGAAAAATTGCTACAAGCTCATCGCCGAATATTATGATGGTCTCCTTTGAAGTATTCCCCTTGGCAAGCTATACAACGATACCAGCAGCTAGTCCACCCTTCAAAGCAATTTTGGGACTCGTTTTCTGGAATGGCCATCAGAGTCATCGTCCTATTGCCCTTGATATTCTGAATGTCATCAAAATGTCTTCCTTTCACCATTTCCTTTATCTTTGGGTAAAGAAAAAAGTCATTGGGGCCAGATCAGGTGAGTAGGGAGGGTCTTCCAATACAGTTATTTATTGGCTGACCAAAAACTCCCTCACGGACAGTGCCATGCGAGATGGTGCATTGTTGTGATGCAAGAGCCATGAGTTGGTGGCAAAAATTCAGGTCATTTTCATCTAATTTTTTCATGCAGCCTTTTCAGCACTTCCAATAGTCACGTTGGTTGACTGTTTAGTTGGTACAAACTCATAATGAACAATCCCTCTGAGATCAAAAGAGGTTAACAACATTGTTTTGACTTTTGATCAGGACTAATGGAACTTCTTTAGTTATGGAGAATGGGCTGACTTCCACTGGGCACTTGGACGCTTGGTTTCAGGGCCATATTGACACACCCATGTTGTATCATCAGTGATAACATGGCTCAAAACACCATATTGCCTCTCCAGACGGTCTTGGCAAACTTCTGCTGTTCTTTGCTTTTGTTCATCAGTGAGCTCCTTCGGGACCATTTTTGCACACACCTTTCTCATGCCAAGATTTTCAGTGAAGATTTTCCTGTTTATCGATGTTTACTTGGTCTGCTGTGCTTCTCACAGTCACATGACACACAATTCAATGTGTTGTTGCAATGTGTCCATCTGTTCTGCTGGTTACTGGCCGCCTTGACCTGTCTTCATCAGTGACGCTTTCTCTCCCCTCAGAAAAGTGTTTCAACCATGTGTACACGGCCGTTTTCTTCATGACATGATCCCCATCAGCTCGGACTCGTATGTCCCTGAGTTTACTTCCACTCTTGCCAGGTTTAACAAGAAATGTAATGTTTGTTCTTTGCTCGAATTCAAGCTCCGACGTTCTTACAGTGGCACACCTAATCACACAACTACAATAATGGACGCCACTCTGCAAGATACCACCACGTGTGGACATGAACACAGCTGTGAGACACTGGTATACCAGGGTTATGAGACCTGACCAAGTTGTTAATACAGTGCTGCCAACATAAATGCATGGTGGCACATTCATGAACTTAACTGTCACACCTTTTATACACGGATGGTATTGCTGCCACGACTGAGCGACTTTCTGGTTTCACTACTCGGGTGAAAGAGGTCACTTCTGAATGTGAGTCTACGCAATGTGTCATATATCCAAAGAGAAATTCTGGCTAGCTGAAAAATGTCACCTGAACTTACTGTTTTGTGGGATGTGATTACAATGCTCAACCCCATTAAAGTCCACGCCCTTAACTCATGTCCGTTTGCTCAGCTCTGTGAGGAGAGGGATGCAGAGCACACACGTCTTCTCTTATACACAGCAGTGAGCTGGCTTTCTAAAGGTGGATCACTGACCAGAGTTTCTGAGTTATGAGAGCCGCTCCAGAGATTTCTTTTAGAAAAGCAATCACACTAGCAGCACATTTCAAAGACATTGAATGGGGCACAAAACTTGCTTACTTGATGTGACATTTTCAACCTATTTAACAAATTCAATATGTCACTTCAGAAGAAAACAACTATTCAGGTCGGCAGATGAAGTGGCTGCGTTCAAAGACAAACTGGAATATGGGGGCAATGAGTGAACACTGGGATTTTTGACATGTTTCAAACATTAGCAGAGATTTTGAAAGACACTCAGCCAGGACCTTCTCCCACCTGGTGTGTGATCACCTTTCTGAGCTTTCCAAAGAGCTTGAGCATTACTTCCCAACCACAAAAGACCCCGAACTGGGAAGGAATGGATCCGAGACCCATTTGTGAATAAGCCAGGTGAATTGACTTTGTTTGTGCTAGAAGAGGACCAACTGCTTGAGATAGCAAATAATGGCGGCCTTAAAAGTGTGTTTGAGGGAAAGCTGGGGATGTTCATCGGGTTAAGCACTTGCTTTGCAGCCCTGGGGACTGAGGATTGAGTCCTGGCCTTAGCCTGTGTGGACCCATATGCTGAGCTGGGATGTGCTTCCGAGGCAGGAGGCCCCCACTTTGGTTCTTACCCCCTGGTTCGGCCCCTAACTCGAGGGGGCGGTCCTCACATGCAGGAGGCCCCCGGCCTAGTTCCTGCCCTGCACGGCCCCCACCCACCTGTGTGGGATGAAACCATGTGGGAAGCTGATGACGTACAACTATGGAGACTGCGCTGGGCCCTCCCCCTTCTCTCTGTCTCTGTCAAAAACAATAAAATAAATCTTAAAAATAAAAAATAAATAAAAATAGAAAAAAAGGGGAAGCCAGGATGGCTTAGTTGGGTTGTTAGGTGCTCACTTTGCAGCCCCAGGGACCAAGAATCGAGTCCTGGCCCCGGCCTATGAGGACCCATGTGCTGAACTGGGGAATGCCCAGTTCCTGCCCTGTGCAGCCCTGAGCCCACCTGTGGAAGGAAACTATGTGGAAAAACCAATGATGTGCAACTATGGAGACTGTTCTGGGCCCTCCCCCTTCTCTCTGTCTCTGTCTTTGTATCTCTCTCACTGTCAAAAACAATAAAAGTAAATCTTAAAAAAAACCAAAAAAAAAAAAACGAATGCGTGCCGACCACACTGTATACACGCAGATACACTGTACAGTGTGTCTACTCGATGGCTGTCCATGCAGCGGGCACTGAACGTTTCCTAAGTGCCAAGCAGTACACCAGGCTGTGCCGCACACATCCCGCGTTTCTCTAATTTGCCTTGATTACCTTCCTCATTGGCCTCTGATGAGTAATAGATCAAAATGGGACAGTATTCTATGTCAGTCTGGTTCTGCTGAATGCCCCTTAAATAAAGTAAATCACATAGAGAGTTGACTTCAAGTTATATGAATTTATCTTATAGGCAAATGTACGAACACAGTACATCCTACACTGGTTATTAAGAATCAATATGTAGTCAAGTTGCCACCTACAAATGTCAATATCGGCTCTCACTGTGAAATGTTGAAATAAATTTTAGAGATATGCAGAAACACCTTTTGTATTTTCAACAAAGCAAGCATGTGGGATGGTTTTATTAACTTTCTTAAAAAATAAGAATTCTATTATATAAGGGTTTGTCATGATACGGAAAAATTTGCATGTGCTATTATTATTCTGTTACAAACTTGTGGGGCGGGGGAGAGAAGCTTCAAAAGATTACAGTAATGTCAGAGAGTACATTTATATAATTTTTGTAAAGTTTGGTATAAGAAACTCATAATCTAAATGAGATGATGTACGATTGTACCCAGAGATAACTAACAAGCCGAGGTCTGTTGCTAGTATAATTGATAATTTAAAAGTTCTCTTGTAATGCAAGTAGGTTCTACTTAAGTCTTAAATTACTAAAGGATACTACATAGCTAGTAGTTTATACATTTTTCTCTATTAGAACTTGAATATCGTCACCTGTTTTAATGAGCATGGCCTTTCCCAATGATACCTAGTCTAGAACATTGATTTGTTTGTGGTTCACTACTATAAAATGCTTTAATAGCCTTAATAACTTAGACTAAATGAAACAAAGCAGAAATTAAATAGGCTTTATCACCATAGTAGTCATTTTGGATGTTTCTTCATTTGAAAGACAGTCTTATGATTTCAGAAAGATCTAAGCTTCAGATGAAGGTCAGATCTGCATCATATAATATGAGATGAGGACTTGGAGGTTAGTTAACAGACTTAAGCCAATTTAATAGCCAAGTAATCCACTCTTTGTGGGGTTGATTTCAGTAGATAATTGCCAGTTCTTCTTTTTCTTATTTTTAAAGATTTATTTTAATGTTTTTGACAAACAGAGAGTCAAGGGGGAGGGCCTAGAGCAGTCTCCATAGTTGTACATCATTAGTTTTCAACACAGTTTTATTCCACACAGGTGGGTGCAGAACTGTGCAGGTTGGGAAATGGGCCAGGGGCCTCCTACATGCACAGCTCCCCCCAGCAGGAGCCGAACTGGGGGCTGCCCACGTTGGAAGTACATCGCAGTGCAGCATATGGGTCTGCACGGACCCAGGCCGGGACTTGATCCTCAGACCCCAGGGCTACAAATTGAGCACTCAACCCATCGAGCCGTCCATCCCAGCATCCCCAGTTCTTTACTTCTTTTTTTTTTTTTTAAATGTACATATCTTTTTTTTAAAAATATTTATTTATTTATTTATTTATTTTTGAGAGAGAGAGAGAGAGAGAGAGAGAGAGAGATACACAGACAGAGAGAGAATTTACTTCTTAATGATTGTCCAATGTTAGGAAAATTTACCCAAAGTTTAAAAATGCCAGATAAGATAGAAAATTAATGAAACTTTCCCAGCAAAAGTAAATGTTCCATGGGAGCATTTGATCTCTGACTTTCATATACTTGTGGTGAATTTTATACTAATTCTATTAGCATATTAATTTTGACAATAAAGTAATAATAAAGTGTTTAAAACTGAAAGAACTGTTAGGAACTGCCCAGCTCTGTGCTGTCTAATATGTTAACCATCGGCCACATGTGGCTATTGAGCATTTGAAATGTGGCTGGTGCAAACTGGGGTGTGTGCTGTAAGCATAAAATACACATGAGATTTCAAAGACATAGTACCAAAAAATAGAAAGGAATTTATAAGATCTCATTAATGACTTTTTTACTGATTAAATGTTGAAATGATCATGTTTTGGATATATTGGATTAAATAAAATATATTACTAAAATAAATGTCATCTTTTTTTCTTTATGTGGCTATAAAAATGACATATGTAGCCCACATTATATTTCTATTGGACTGCGATAAACTCTTTTTATTTTAAAGATGGGAAAACTGAAACCCAAAGAAGTGAAGGAACTTAACCAGACTTGCACAGCTTATAAAGGCAGCTCTAAAGCTCAGACCCAGGCCTCTGGTACCTGATACAGTTCTTATCATTCTAGCACCTGCCCATCAGATGTGACAGTGAGCACACACACACACAAGTTCCAGAGTGTATACAGCTAAGTAGGAATTGGTTCCTCCAAAATTATCATCTTAGTGTCTTGGGAGGCAATGTATATTTATTTTAGGGATACATTTACGTTTCCACTTTCAGAAATATCTTCAGAATTTTCCAAACAGTCTTTTGGTAGCAGCTTTATTACTTTTTGTGGTGGCTTTGATTTTTCAGAAATAACTACAAGTTATTTGGAGATGTTGGCTAAGTAATAATGTTGTTTGAAAGTGTGGTCATAAAAGACGGCAGCTTCATGTGTGTGTGTGCATGTGCACACGTGTGTGTAAGGTGGGGGACATGCATTTGAGGTAGACAATCTTGTGAATGTTCTAAAATAGAATTCTGCGATTACATTACTCCATTGTTTTCTCTAGGTAAATATTCATAAGACAATAATACTCCTTTGAAGACATAATTTCTGGAATATTTTAATTGTTTTTTATAGTCAAATGCTTGGGAAAAATCCAAGAATGAGTTTTAACGATACACACGTATTTTGAACTTTGTGAATGTTTTCCTCTTATAGTCGTATATTATTTATTTTAAGAAGCCCTGTCTTTAAATGTGGGTAAATTAAGTAATGAAAAGAGTGAGTTTTTACTGGCATTTTATTCACAATTGGAAGACTACCATAGTACATTAGAGAAGACATTAAATAAGAAATAAGTGATGTGTTTTTAAAAATAAGTTGTTAGGAGAAAAATGTAAATGCTTAAGATGAACTTCTTTTAGAATTTTGACCATTTCTTATAGTCATTAATCATTTAAAAAATTCTCAATTCCAATTAAATGGCAGAATACTTTTACACTATTGATATATGATGCCAAATATTTGTATAACTGAGAAATGAAGAAACCCTTCTCAGGTCTGTTATGTGGTATGTAATATGATATCTGTAAATTACCATATTCCCATGTATACCATCAAAGTTTATATATAGCAATGTATTTGGTTCTTAGATTTCCTAAAGAGACCAGTTGACTTTCAATTTAAATAGATCAGTTTTCTTGCATGGTATTTGGGTTATAGCCAACATCACAGATGAGCTACAAGGTTGATTTATTGTTTTAATTGCAAATTAAAAAATTATACCCAACAAATAAAAGTATAAATTCTTCCTTTCATTAACTGAATACATTAATTTAGAATTGAGTGCACAGTTTAGGTTATTAATCTGAATATATGGAAAGGAACTCTGAGATTATAATAAAATATTTTTATTATATGTGACTCTGGACGGGGGAAGTTCTGAATTATCTTGTGATTTGTTTTTTCCCCATTTTCTTAGCTCAACACAATTGGTAAAATGCTGTTTTTCCTTCTGCATTATTATAAATCAGTGATCTACAAAATCCAAAATGTTTGTTAACAAACTTGTCAAAATTTACGATAACATTATTTCCTAATAATTTCTGTATTTTAACTACAATGCAAGTGGATTACAGTTAGCTCTAGACCATTTTTATTTATTTATTTATTTATTTATTTAAGTCTTATTTTATTTTATTGTTTTTGACAGAGAGAAAGAGAGAGAGAGAGAGAGAGAGGGAGAGATAGAGAGATAGAGATAGAGATACAGACAGAGAGAGAACTGAACTGGGGGAACTCCCCAGTTCAGCACATGGGTCCACACAGGCCGGGGCCAGGATTCGATCCTTGGTTTCCGACACTGCAAAATGAGCACTGAACCCACTCAGCCATCCTGGCTTCCCCTCTAGACCATTTTTAAACAAGTCTTTGCTTAGGGCCATGACAGATTTTTAGTAGAAGTTGGTACCACTACTGCTGCCGTTTTATATTGATCAAAAACGTGACAAACTGATAATCAGATCAACTGATCAAACTGAACTAGTTTTATTTTACATCTCCTTTTGATAAGTGCCATTGATGGACTTAAAAATCATTTATCTTTAAGGAGAAATTAAACTTCCTTGTATACAAAGATGAAAGAAATATCTATTAATATTGTTTTTGAAAAATTATACATGCTCATTGTACATCAGTTGCCATTGTGATTATCATACTTGCTTCATCATTTATCTCTCTATTTAAGCATCTCTGTATTCTATCTTTTGGGGGGCATTTCACAGAAAGAAACAAACATCCGTATATAGCTCCCTGCCCCAATAATTTACTCTGTATGTCATTAACTTTAATTCAATATTTGTTTATGGTTCTTTTTTTCCTTATTGAGGTAAAATGACATAACAGTACAATGCACAACTCTTCAGTGTACCAGCTGACAAATTCTGACCTTATGCCTGCGCAGCTCAACCCCCTGTGCAGATCCAAAACATCATCACTACACAAAGCTTCCTCATGTCCCTTTTCAGCAAATCCCAGCCCTCACCACCCTCAAAAGCAACCACTGTTCCGATGTCTTTCCATGATCTATTATTTTTGTGTTTCAGAACTTCATATAAATAAACCCATATCGTGTACTCTCTTTTGTGTAATGCTTCTTTTACTCAGCAAAATGTGTTTGACATTTACCATGTTGTGTGCGTCCATGGTTTCTTTTTATGATTGAATTGTATTTCATTGAATATGCCACAGTTTGTTCATTCATCCTTCTTTTAATGGACACCTGATCTGTTTTCGGTGTTTAACTACCACGAATACAGCTGTGATGAATGTTTTCGTACAAGTCATTTGTGGACATGTTTTCGTTTCTCTTGGATCCATCTCTCCAAATGGAAATCTGGGTCATAGGGTAGGTGGCCAATATAGAAATCAAGTCGACTATGTAATTGGAAGCAGGAGATGGAGAAGCTGTGTTCTTTCTGCCAGAACAAGACCAGGAGCAGGTTGTGGTACTGACCATGAACTGTTGCTGTCAAACATTAGAGCAAAGCTAAAGAAGTAAAAAGAGTCATAGTGCCAAAATATAATATAAATAACATTCCTGATGGATTTAAAGTCCACATAAAAAACAGATTTGTGCTGTTAAACTTAAGGACCAGAAGAACTGTAGACTGAAACTAGACATGTCATTGGGGAGGAATGTGAAAAGACAAGGCCAGGAGCAGACAGGAGAGAAGAGTTGAGATGGAAGACAGAAGAAGCACTAAGAATTGTTAGAGGCAAGAGCCAACGGTAACAAAAAACAGGGTCAGAATCCTGAATGAAGTTTTTCAATGATGGTCACATAAAGATAAAAAGAACTATTACAGTAGTGAGTGTGAGGAGATCGAAGAGAACATCTACTAAAGAAAAACAAGAGGTCTCTACCAGAAGATTCAAGAACTAAAAGGGAAATTCAAACCTCGATTAGGAATGTTGAATGACCAACAAGGAAGAACACTATCGGCCCAGGAGAAAAGAATGAGAAGGTGGAAACCATGTAATGAAAATCTGTACAGAAGAGATAAAGGGATGACAGATACCTTTGAAGAAAGTTCCTATGAGAAAGAAGCAGAAATTCTAGAAAGCAAGGGGTAGGCTGCCCTATCCCATCCCCACAGAGACTGAACCTGTCAAAATCTTAACAAGAGTATGTCAACAAATATGGAAAACAAAACAATGACCTACAGACCAGAAACGTTCCATACACACCCCCGTTCTTCAAGAAAGGAGATGCCAAGGAGTGCAGTGACTCTAGGAGCATTAGAAAATTAGGAGCATTGCTCTAATTTTCCACGCAAGTAGAGTGATGCTCCAGGTGATGCAACAAAGTTTTCTTCCTTCCACGGAGCAAGAAGTCCTGGATGTTCAGGCTGGATTCAGAAAAAGAAGAGGCCCTGAGACGTAAGTGCGAGCATATGCTGGATGTGGCGTGCTCCAAAGAATTTCAGGTTTCTCTGTTTTATAGACTACGGTGAAATCTGACTGCGTCGATCTTGGAAAGCCCTGGGTCGCTCCCCAAGAAATGGGTGTGCCTCAGCACTCGATTGTCCTGACGCCTTGCCTGTATCACATGCACAGGAAGCCACTGTTGGGACAGAACATGGAGAGACAGAATGGCTTCCAACAGGCAGAGGGGTCAGACAAGGGTGCATTTTACCTCCCTATTTGTTCAACTGTATGCAGAACGGATCGTTCAGAAAACTGGGCTAGACTCAGGAAGAACGAGTGAAAATTGGTGGAAGAACTATGGATAACTTAAGATATGCAGATGACACCATCTTACGGAAAAAGTAGCAATGATCTAAAATGACTTCTGATGAAAGTGAAGAAAGTGTCAAAGCAGGACTGCGTCTGAGCATCAAGAAGACAAAAATCACAATTACAGAAGAAATGACACAACTTTAACATGGACAGTGAAGACACTGAAATTGTTAGAAGTTGTTTACCTTGCTTCTGTCACCAATCCAAATGGGCACACAGCCAGGATGTGACGAGAAGGTTGAGCAATGGAAGGGCAGCAATGGAAGAATTAGGGAAGATCACCAAGATCACAGACGTGTCATTAGAGACCAAGGCTAAGGTCACCCACACCCTCATTTGCCCAATTCCTCCTATACATGGATGCAAAAGTTGGAAGGTGAAGAAGGCTGATAGGAGAATATAATTGATTCATTTGAAATACAGTGTGGAGGGTAGCTCTTTATATACCCTAAACAGGCACAAAGATGAACAAGTGGGTCCTACAGCAAAATAAGCCTGAAACATCGCCGGAGGCAAAAATGACAACATTGAAACTGCCCTACATCATGAGAAGGTAAGGTTCTTTGGAAAAGACAATAATGCTGGGAAAAATAGAAGGCGGCAGGAAAGATGGAAGACCAAATATGAGATGGATTGACCCCATAAAGCTGCCAGAGGCACGAGTCTACAAGCGCTGTGAGGACAGGACATTGTCTCCTACTCATAGCATAGCCAGGAGTCAGAGCTGACTCAAAGTGTGTAACACACACACACACACACACACACACACACACACACGTGCATCTTTATATGAGAGCGCATTTGACACTCACACTAATGATGTCTGAGAGTTGCAGTTGCTGCCCCTTCTTGCCAACATTTGGTGCTGTCCTTTATTTACTTTTCGTTTTTAAAAAAATTTTTTCTAGACAGAGAGAAAGGGGAGGGCCCAGAGCCATCTCCACAGTTGTGCATCATTAGTTTCAACAGTTTCATTCCACGTAAGTGGACGTGGGGCCATGTGGGGGCAGGAATCGAACTGGGGGCCTCCGGGAAGCGCGCCCCAGTTCCGCATATGGGTCTGCACAGGCCGGGGCCGGGGCTCGATCCCTGGACCTCAGGGCTGCAAGGCCAGTGCTCAACCTGCTGAGCTATCCCAGCGGCCCCTCACGCTGTTCTTTTAATGTTGGCTATTCTCCTGGGTGTGTAGTGGCACCGCATTATGATTTTAATTTCTTGTTCCATGATGACTAATGATGTTGAATGTTTTTTTCGTGTGTTTATTAGTCGTTTATATATCTTTGTGAAGAGTCTGTTCGCATTTTTGCCCATTATTAAATAGGCTGCCTTTATTAGCAAGTTATGAGAGTTCTTTACAATAGCCAAAATATCAGTCCTTTGTCATAGTCCTTTGCAAATATATTTTCTTAGTTCTGCCTTTCTCATTCATCTTCTTAGCAATGTGTTCTCATGAGCAGAAGTTTTTCATTTTAATACAGTCCAATTTATCTTTTTTTTAAATTTTATGGTTATCTCTTTTTTAAGAAACCTTTTCCTGTTCCCAGTTTGTAAAGATATTCTCCTTTGTTTTCATCTAAAAGCTTTACAGTTTGAGCTTTTACGTTTAGGTCAAAGATAGATCTAAAGTTAATTCTTGTATGTGGTGAGAAGAAGGAGTGGAGGTTTGTTTTTCACATGCAATGTTCGCTTAAGAATCCTAACATGGTAAGAATACTTGGTCGTTTTGTTGAAAATTAAATGACCAAGTAAGGTGGCTCTATTTCTGCGTTCAGCACTTCTGTTCCATTAATCTATTAGCCAGTCCCCATGCTAATATTTCTATGGCTTTATATTAAGTGAATGGTGATTTTTAACAGCTTTACTGTAGCTTTATATTAAGTGAATGACCATTTTTGACAGTTGCATATATGCCAGTATGTGCATGCACCTTTATTTTCTTGCCAACTTTTAATTCAATTTAATTTTAACTTTATTTCCAACTTCATACTACCATAAAAAATACTGCCATGAAAATCCTTGCACATATATCTTTTCCCACTTGTTGAATTACCTCCTTGAGTTAATTTCTGCTTGTGAGAGTTCTGGGTCGAAAGATGAGGGCATTTTTCATTTTGACGTATGAACCCAGTCTGTCTTCTGTGCTCGCATCAGCCTGACGTTCAAGTACCTGTTTCCTCTTATAGGAGGGGTAAAATTTCTGAAAGGTAAAAGTTAAAAACAGCAATTAGTGAACGCGGGCCCTGCGAGGGTTATGTATGTGGCTGTGTGTCTTAGTTCATGGGATTGGCATTAACGGGAGCTTCTCCGTTTTTTCCTGTGAGTTCTATAGAAAGCGCACTTGCCGGGAAATGGCTGTGTACGGGGGAGAGCAGTAGGTGAGGTTGACTAAGAGTCACCGGAGAGAACTCACCCTGAACTCTGTTCCGAGGCTTCAAAAACAACTCAAAAACCCTTCAACAATAGAAAATAGTTGGGGCTCATTTAATGGCTACATGGTAATTTTCTGACATAATGGTAGCTTGTATCGCCTGGTTGACATGCCAATCTGAACCAGTAACAACAAAATGCTTTATTATTTTTGTACTCTCTAGTTGTAGTAAGCTTTTCAGAGTTGAGAGTTGAAAACGAAGCTGGGTACTGGGCCGGTTTTCACACTTACCCCGCTGACCGCTCTCACTTCTTGGTGATGTGGGGAAGAAATTTTCCATTCATGTTATCTCTCTGAGGCTAATTTAAGAAAAAAAGGAAACATGCCTACACAGAACATGAGATTTTGCCTAGTTTAACGGTTCCTTAAGTATTTTACACTGCTAAATGAAGCTTTATTCTGATTCTTTTTTTTAAAGGATTTATTTTAGTGTTTGAGAGAAGGTGAGAGAGAGAAGAGGAGAGGGTCCAGAGCAGTCTCTGTAGTTGTACATCATTAGCTGTGACATGGTTTCATTCCACACAGATGGATGTGGGGCCACACGGGGCAGGAACTCAACTGGGGGTCTCCTGCATGGGAGGCAAGAACCTTCCCCGCTGAACTATCCCTGCAGTTACCAGTTGTGCCGCAGTTCAGCTTATGGGGTTTGCACAGTCCGGGCCAGGAATTGAACCCTGGACCTCACGATTGCAAGGGCTCAACTATTGAACTATCCTAGCATCCCCTGATGTATTTCTTATTTTTTATTTTATTTTTTTAAAGATTTATTTTTATTGTGTTTGACAGAGAAAGAGAGAGATACAGAGACAGAGAGAAGGGGGACGGCCCAGACCAATCTCCATAGTTGCACATCATTCGTTTTTCCACATAGTTTCATTCCACAGGTGGGCACGGGGCTGCACAGGGCAGGAACTGGGCCGGGGTCTCACCCCGGTGAGAACTGAACTGGGGCACTCCCCAGTTCAGCATATGGGTCCGCACGGGCCAGGGTCGGGATTCGATCCTTGTTCCCCGGGGCTGCAAAGTGAGCATTTAACCCACTGAGCCATCCCGGCTTCCCCATGATGTAGTTCTTAAGGCTAAGTATAATGTATATTGAACCAAGAGGTCAGGGAATGGATGTTCTCATCCTAACATGTCAATAAATCTGCAATCTTTGTCAAATTACTTAAATCTTGGTAGGCCTCAGTTTCCTCATTTGTGAAGTGAGGGGTTTGATCTTTGTTATCACCAAGATTCCCTGTGGTTCTGGAATTCTTTCATTGACCCTGTTCCACATTTCTAACTTAGGACAAAAGTTTGTGTGAAAGATCAGTGGATTTTCTACACTTGATCTTAGCCAAAAGGCCGAGAAGCGATTGGATTTTCAATACAGCTTAGCTAATGTTTTTTGTTGTTGTTAGGAAAAAAGCCAAAGTATAAATTTGTAAAAATAGATGTAAAGCCCTTAAACTGCTAGTCTCCCAACCCTGCACACTCTGCCGTCCTAAATAATTCGAACGCAGAGGGCACACAATCACAGATATGAGCGGGAATGGACCAGGTGCCGTTCTGAGTCACCTGTTGAGAGAACAGGCGACTATTGACAAGTCTGATTCATGGCTGAGCGAGTGCTCTGCTAGCCTTCACATGATCCCCACTGAGCGAAATCTTTGACCGCCTGCTAAACGAGGTCTGTTTGAAGTTTCTTTTTAACATTTCCAAAACCTGAATTCAGCAGGATGTCTTCCCTGGCGTTCCTCATGTCACCAAATCAGCAGCTGTTGAAATCCATTCACTTCAGCATGAAATGTTTTCATAAGCGCCTTTTTTTTTTTTTTAAATTTGTGACAACAGCAAAGTAAACGTTAAGCCTAAAATTCGACCTTCTTCACATTTACGTGTGTTAACACTGCTTCTGACCGCCCTATACATCCATGGCACTTACTTACTTTCGTACCCATAGACAGTTTTACTACAGAGGACTTGAAAATCAGCTGGGCCTGCAAAACATACAGTTTGTTTCATGTATTTTATTTTTTAAATCATGTATCCAAATACCCATACTTTGAATAAGTGAGAATTGATACCTAGACTTTAAGGCAGGAGTTCATATTTCTTATGAAGTCCTGGTTTGGGGGATTTGGATCTTCTACTTGGGTAAGGGTATGTTTAAATTTACAGATGAGGGGAAGCCGGGATAGCTCAGTGGGTTAAGTGCTCACTCTGCAGCCCTGGGGACCAAGGATCGAATCCCGGCCCCGGCCCGTGCGGAACCATATGCTGAGCTGGGCAGTGTCCCCAGTTCAGTTCTCACCGGGGTGAAGACCCCGGCCCAGTTCCTGCCCTGTGCAGCCCCGCGCACCTGTGGAATGAAACTATGTGGAAAAACGAATGATGTGCAACTATGGAGACTGTTCTGGGCCCTCCCCTTCTCTCTGTCTCTGTATCTCTCTGTTAAAAACAATAAAAAAATGAATCTTAAAAAAAAAAAAATTTACAGATGAACTATGTGTTAAGGTTGCCTGGTAGTATTTATACATTCTTGAAGAAATTTTCCACATTAAAAAGACAACTAGTAAGCTTCCAGGGAAATCATTTAACCGGATAAAGTAATGTAAAATTGTTGTGAAAAAAAAAACCCGAGAGCTGGCAACATCTGATGGTAGAGATCGGGCACATGGTGGTCTACAGATTACAATGAATTATTTAAAAAGAGTGGCACTTCTCAGCTGAGGTCTTCTCTTCGTTGTCAGTAAGAGCCGTAGATCTTTAACTGATGGCAGAGTTAGGCATGAGAACTACTGTGTGTTTCCCAACAGGGTCTGAACGCAGCCCTGTTTTCTGTAGGTTTTAAAAGGCTTAAGTGTGGTTTTATAAGTTCATTAACTTGCTTCATTCTTCCAGATGCATTTCACCTCCGTAGGATCAGATTTCATTACGTGGCTCAGAATGATCGGATCAACCCATTCTACAGCCTAGCAGCATGAAGTCTTTGGCCCTCTTCAAGGGGATGTCTGTGTAAATCAGGCTCTCAGGTTGCAGGGGGAGGCAGGGGGTTGCACGGTGTCCATTTGTCAAGTTGATTGCACCATAGTGAGGTTGCATTAGCTTGTCTTTGAACAGAAGTGAAATCTTATGCGAAGCTCCCCTCTCTGTCATTTACACTAACATCCATCCTCTTAAACCCAGGCCTCGGAGAAAAACAAAGTGATGGCACAATATCATCAGTCACTCAAGTTGTCTGTCATCTGTTTTCTTAAGGAAATGACTTTTAAGTCAGAGCAGAGAACTGCAGAAAATTAACAAAGCTTGTAGTAGTAAAAGTGGGTTCGACTTTTTTTTTAAACTGCAGATGTCTTTTTTGAGATGTTATATGCAGACTGCCAAAAAGGATCCTCCCCCCACCCCCTTCATAATGAATCTCATGAAATGCATTTCTTCTTGAACAATAGACCTCCTGCTGTTAACAACTGGAGTCTTTTTGTTGGGGTTTTTTTTTCTTTTTTTCTTTTTGCTTAATGTGACTCCATGTTAATGCTTCCAAGAAACTTTCTGCAAAGCTGAGTCTATAAAACTCTCAGCCTCAGTGGGTCTTCTGACAGCTAGCTCGCCACCTTTCAATTCAGAACTGTCTGCATTTCAGTTACGTGCCAACAAATCTTCCATATAGTCAGTAGGCTGCTTTAGGGTAAATGGTGCTTTACATGTAAATTATTAGCATTTCATTCCCGAAGAGTACCTTTACACTAGTCCTTTAAAACTGTTCGTCTCCGTTAAAACCCTCACTATATTGCCAGTGATGGCCAATCTTAGGCTGCTGATCAAATTTGCAGGTTTTATTTCCCTAAGCCTGTTTTATGGGCTGAAACACTCCGGTCATTAGCACACGTCTCATTCATCATGAAGTAGTTAAACTCAGATTGTTAAACCAGGAGAGGTTAGCTGACAGACAAGGGTACATGCGATGAAGGTTGTACTTCACTATTTATCCATCCCGTTTGTGCGACGTCTATAGCAAGCTATGTCTTTTTGGTAGGCTTTAAAAGAAGCAGGGAGAGAATCTGAACACAAGGGAAGATAACCAGTCTTTTTTCAGTACTATTTTCTTTATCATTTTCATGGGCTCTATCATTAATTAATATCACAGACCTCTTGAAAAAGGCTAAGTGGCCAGTATGCTTAATTAAATGTAAAAGACGTCTCCCTTGAAGTTATTCTGTAGATGTGCTTTATTAGTTACATTGTTACATTTATTAGTTACATTGTGACTTAGAAAAGCAAATTTGACAATAACAGTCTTTTCCACTAAAAGTATTGCTAAGAACACATTCAGTCTTTTTTTGAAAACTATTGTAGAAATCCATTAAGCACTGATAGACAAAGTCCGCCCATATTTCTCAGTACTTTGGAATAAAAATTTACTTTTTTTTTTCAGAAAAGAAAACAGATTAGTACTTAACATTAATTATAGTTAAATGCGTTTTACAAAATGCCACTGTTGTTAACCCCTATCTCCACAGCAAGCTATGAAGCATTGTACTATTGAAGCTTTATAGTTTTCCTCCCTTTTGAAACTTAGGTGAACATTTGGAGTTGGTAAACTTCTCAGGAACCCAGATCAATCTTGATTAGTTTATTTTTCTTAGCAAAGATTTGATAACACGGTATAGCTTTTTTCTTTTCTCTCGCTGTCTCTCTTTCAAGAGCATTGCTTATTTCCTTTGTTGAGGGATGAAATACTGTTAAGAGCAACTCATAAATGAAATAGTAAAAAATAGTTTAAGTAACTGAATCTTTGTCAATGAGCAGACCTCAAATTTAAGACTGATCTTTAATTGCCCTTTTCCTCATATTTCTTCCCAATTTAACCTCAAGGTGATTTTTAAAGTTATGACTTAATTGGGTGGTCATTTTACCTTTGCTTTGGGGCAATTCATTACATCTTTATTTCCTTTATTACAGCTTTATTTCCTTGGACTAGCAGAGACATAAATGCTGGGTTCTCTATAATCAAAAGCTATTTTATGATGAATTTGGCCTTCTGAGTAGGAAACTTGAACATGTTTTTATCTTTGAACATTCACAAACTGGGTAAAAACATGATGTCAAAGCACTGTAAAAATATAGAACAGACATATATATGTATATGTGTGTGTGTGTGTGTATATATATATATATATATATATATATTTCTAATTTTAGTCCCATTTTATTTGGGATTTGAAATTATGTTTACAAATAAAGTTAATTAAAAAGCTTATATTCTATAGAAGTGTACACTTATATTACCCTGTTGTATTCTCAAGAGACAAAAAGTGTCTATGATAAATTTTTTATTCATTCACACATATTTTCTAACATTTATTGAATACAAACTGTATGTCACAAAACTGAAACTGTTTTGCCTGGGTTAAATATTTGAACTACACAGAATGTTTTCTATTTCTAGTAAACTGATTTTTTTCCCCAAATTATGTAAGAAAATTTCTATTTCAGAATTACTGATTCTCCCTAGTATTGTATCACACTCAGTTAATACAGGTTATGATTATGAAACATGAATTCATTTATGTTATGCGCTGTACCTAGTGGAAATATATATTCTGGGTTTTATTTATTTATTTTATTTATTTTTTGTTAAATTTATTGGGGGGACATTACTTGATATCAATTACATTGTTCCCAGGTGTACAATTCTACATTATGTTGTCTATACATCGCATTATGTGCTCACCACCCTATTCTGGATTTTAAATGAAATTTAACCTCTCTTTTCTTGGATGCCACATTTTGGTTTTCTTTTGCCGTATCGGTTGTTCATTTGAATCAACCTAATTGTTTCTGGGATTATTTAAATCACTGTTCAGCATTGACTTTAGTGCCACAGGTTGTCTTGTATAGATAAGTGTAAATAAAGCTCCTAAGATGTGTCAAGATGCCTCTGGCAGGATCAGGCAAGAGGTGGACGTGAGACAAACAAATCAGGTCTCCTCTCACCCTCTTTATCAACCAGAGGGGCACCGCTGTGTGTTTATGTGAAAGCAGCGGAAAGTAGTCAGGGCTTCATCCAAAATCGCTGCTCCGTTTGGCAGCCTCCGCGGTTATCAGAAAATCCACAAGTCGCCTCCTCACCTCCTTATTCATTTCCAGCAACCCCGAGAGGTTTTCTGTATGGGGAGGAGACGCCAGATTCCCTCCCTCCCATGAGTCAAGCCTCCCTCTTCCCACCTACCCGAGTTAGTAACAGGCACCGAGGCCCAGAGCCCTTCCCAGATGTAATTTCGGGAGCAGCCTTTCCAAAACCAGGCCTTTGCCTCGTTTTCCTGCCTGACCTTCAGCAGCCTGATGAACAAGAGTGTTCTTAGGACATGGCTCCACTAAAGTACTTCCTCACTGAACGCTGTCGCAGGTAGGTGGGAAAGAGCGTATTGCACTAACTGCCTCCCCCATCCACCCCCCCACACACCCACCCCCACACACATACACCAATTTCAAGAGCTCCGTGGCCAGCGAGAAAGGAAAATTCTGAAATATTAGGTACGGTTTTCTGTGGCCATTATAAGAGACTTTCTTGTATTTCCTGATGAAAGCATTCTTGTGAAAGTAGATATGAAGAATAGGTATTGTTTAAGGAAAAACTGATAGAAAAAGGATTTTCTAAAATTGGATGCCAACTGTTTCCCTTTTTATAGAAATAGCTAGTTGATAATATGGGAAACCAGCCTCTAGTGTGACTCCTTGCATGTACAATATGAGCTTGTTTCTCTGTTTATGTGATATTTCTCATAATAACCTAGAAAGGAAGTAATGGGAAATAAAAAACTCCATTAGATTACTTATGTGCTCACATATTGGAAATAAATCACATAGGAACTTATTTGCATAGAGATACGCCAATAGTAAAATTCTTCATTTCACCATCACCTTTAATTAATCAGTTTAGCTATTTGTTCGTTCGCTTTTTATTTGTAAACATGTGAGTGTTGCTCATGGCAGGCCCTTGACACCTGTCTCACTGAGCTCAGCGCAACAGTAAAAGACAGCAGATCATGTACAGAGCTTCAGGTTAGGGGTTCATAGTTATGCTGGTCCTTTTTTAAAAAAAGATTTCTTTTGTTTTTGAGAGAAGGTGGGTGAGAGAGAGAGAGAAAGAGAAGGGGGGAAGATCCAGAGCATCTCCATAGTTGTACATCATTAGTTGTGACATGGTTTCATTCCACACAGGTGGATGTGGGGCCATGCAGGGCGGGAACTGAACTGGGGGCCTCCCTCATGGGAGGTGAGAACCTTTACCACCAAGCCATCCCGGCGGTTACCAATTGCACCACAGTTCAGCATATGGGGTTGCACAGGCCGGGGCGGGGAATTGAACCCCAGACCTCACGATTGTGAGGCACGTGCTCAACTACTGAGCTATCCTGGCATCCCCTTACTAAATAATTAATAAGACATGGGGAAAAGTAAATACCTCAAGGTTATTTCCTTTACTACTCTTGTCAGGGCCCCTTGTCAGTCCTTATTTCACTAGTGAAAATTCTGTCAATAATTTAAACTAACCTCCAGGGTGCGCCATCTTTTGAGATTTTATTGTTGTAAAGAGCTGGGTGATTCGATTGGTCATTTCATCTCTAGATCAGGAGCCACACACAGGAAAAGGGGACCCTGTTCTATAACCCAAGTGTTGATAAACCAGATTCAAATCCACCTTGCACATGACATGCCTTTATTGTAGTAAGTAATAGATGGGTTTGCTGAAACGTCATTTTACCCTCACTATATTGGAATACACGCTAATAGAAAGCCATCCATTAATAAGGTTCTGCTGTGCTGCATCTCTAGGACTTCACTTCTACTCCAGAAAGAATGTTTTAAAGACTGAGGATGTCCACATTACATCCGACTGGATTTTTCTATTATATAATCACTTGCACTGGAAACATATATTCGGAATGAACCCTTGTGTTTGAACATTTCAAGGATGTTAATGTTAACTTGAACCAGATTCCAATGCACTGTAGCAATTCTAGACACGGCTTCAAAACGATGACTTCTTCCATACTCCCATACTCATAAATGTCAAATTTTTAAAATTGTTTTTATATCACGTCATGGTGCTGGCTTCTAAAACTCTCATCATGTATTAGCAACATCCAAAGGGACATACTGATAGGAACACAGGGACTTGATGAGCTCATGGTCATTGTCATCCCTGTCTTTGTGTGAAATGTAGCTTTTTCAATTGTTTTTGACACTAAAAGTGAACCCTAATCACATCTTCATAGGAGACTGACACTGGGCCTGCCTGTATTTTTCTTTTCCTCGTGAAAATGGTTCCTTGCTGACCACACGGGTAAAACAAAACCCTCAGCATTTCAAAGAAACGCGCGATAGCGAGAGCCAGGACTCTGTAAACACCACTTCAGTCAAAGTCTGATACCCAATATAGCATTATGTTAGGTGCATGAGGGTGTCCCACACAGCTAATCTCTGAGTCCCGCATATCAATCACACCTTCTTCACATACCTGGCATGGAGCCTTAATGGAATTCCTCCTCGTTATTCCAGTGATAGCTTACTTCCTCTGTTTTTCCAATTGGCTGCTTGTGATGCCAACTTCTTCAAGAAGCGTTCTTTTACCTAAGCAATGCTGTCATGTTGTAATGTATGCTGACAGTTCATTTATACAGCCCTTCTTGTTCTCATGTTTTTTATGTTCAATTACTGAAATTTAATCATCAGGAGAAATTGAATTTTCTCTAGCTCCTGCTGCTTGGCTTAAATGTTAAGTTAATAGTACATTACAGCGATATAAGATTTCAAAGGTTGAAGAACTCAGTATCAAGAAAATTCACTAGGCTTTGAACCGATCACCTTGGAAAGCATAGATAAGAGCTGTGTAAAATGGTCACATATAAATCACGTATTTTTAAGAGGAGTTAACCTGAAATTATAACAAGCCAAGTCAATGATTGCTCATGATTGTCTAGACAATTTGTGAGGTTCTATTTATTTATTTATTTTTCTGATTTCTTCAAGTTCTCATGGACACGCTTTTTGGTTTTATTTTACAGCCTTCAGTAATGTTGTTAACATTCCTTCAAGCCAAATGATCCTTTTTCATCTTTTATCAGCTTGTTGAAAACACTTTTGCTATAACTCCATTTTTATGCCACTAGAGGTAGAAGCCAGAGAGGAAAAACCAACCATTCCTCCCGCTAAAGAGCCTGTTGCTTTAGACTTTCGAATTCTTTTGCTGACCACCCATTACACTGTGTATGGGGCTTTAAATTGTTTTATTTATTTATTTATTTATTTTCTTCTTGTTGTGTATGGTACAAAACAAAGATGAACTATTGTTTTTGGTTCTGATACAAGGAAATTAGAAGAGGTAGAGGAGTTCTGTTTACCAGTCTTTGCAGAGGAAAACCACAGGTAAGCTCTCCTGGTTGTCTAAATAGCATCCATGCTTTCATCTGAACCTAGTTTCTTCATGTGATCTCACAAATGAAGTTCTTACTGTATTTTCCGGCGTATAAGACGACCGGGCGTATAAGACGACCCCCTAATTTTACAGTTAAAACATAGGTTTAGGCCTATATTCGCTGTATAAGACTA
>PVKE010027618.1:0-21477 GCA_004027555.1 Craseonycteris thonglongyai | reverse complement strand
GGTGCACCTGGGCTGTGCGGCACCTCCCAGGGTGCAGCTGGGTTACGCGGCACCTCCCAGGGTGCACCTGGGCTGTGCGGCACCTCCCAGGGTGCACCTGGGCTGTGAGGCACCTCCCAGGGGGCACCTGGGCTGCGCAGTACCGCCCACGGCGCACCTGGGTTACACGGCACCTCCCACGGCGCACCTGGGTTACGCCGCACCGCCACGGCGCACCTGGGTTACGCGGCACCTCCCATGGTGCACCTGGGCTTCGTGGCACCACCCACTGCACACCTGGGCTATGTAGCACTGCCCATGGCGCACCTGGGCTGCGTGGTACCGCCCACCGCGCACCTGGGCTGTGCGGCACCACCCACCTGGTCTGCGTGGCATGGCCCACAGTGCACCTGGGCTGCGCGGCACCTCCCATGGTGCACCTGGGCTGCGTGGTACCGCCCACCGCGCACCTGGGCTGCGTGGCACCGCCCACCGCGCACCTGGGCTGCGTGGCACGGCCCACAGTGCATCTGGGCTGCGTGACACCGCACACCGCACACCTGGGCTGCGTGGCACCGCCCACCGCGCACCTGGGCTGCGTGGCACGGCCCACAGTGCATCTGGGCTGCGTGACACCGCACACCGCACACCTGGGCTGCGTGGCACCACCCACTGCACACCTGGGCTATGTAGCACTGCCCATGGCGCACCTGGGCTGCGTGGTACCGCCCACCGCGCACCTGGGCTGTGCGGCACCACCCACCTGGTCTGCGTGGCATGGCCCACAGTGCACCTGGGCTGCGCGGCACCTCCCATGGTGCACCTGGGCTGCGTGGTACCGCCCACCGCGCACCTGGACTGCGTGGCACCGCCCACCGCGCACCTGGGCTGCGTGGCACTGCCCACCGCGCACCTGGGCTGCGTGGCACGGCCCACAGTGCATCTGGGCTGCGTGGCACCGCCCACCGCACACCTGGGCTGCGTGGCACCGCCCACCGCGCACCTGGGCTGCACGGTACCGCCCACCGCGCACCTGGGCTGCGTGGCACCGCCTGTTGCTCCGGGCCACCAGCCTGTGCAGCCCGCTACTGTACAAACGACACAGGATTAAATCCAGACAGTGAGGCTCCCAAGAGACGCTGTAAACGCCGGATGAATGAGGCTGCTGCAGGCCTGAGGCTACTATTTTGCAGCCAACTTTGTAAGTAGAAAGTGCACTTTAAATTGGGATAGCAAGTACACACACTGGTAACACAATCACTTATCGAGTCCTGTGCACTGTGCGCCATTGCATGTGCTGGACTTCTACAGGACTGGCCTCACAGGTGGCTTGTTTGCACCAGAATCACCAAATCCCGTGAGGAACGTTATGCTGACAGGATCGCTATGATGTCACTAGGCGATTGGAATTTCTGGGTTCCCATGATCATCTTAGGTCACTGCCCTACATGCACTCCGTCGTTGGCCGGGACAGCGTTCGATGGTGCATGACTATGGTCTAAATCAGCATTTCTCAAGCCTTTTGTTTTTAACTTGAGGGACAGAACGTGTAACAGCAGGACAGTAGCATAAGGATGGTGAGGTGCATGTGGGTGGGCAAAGAGGAAGCATCTTCCTGCCTCATCTACTCTCTTGCTGAGAATCAATCAGTTACAAACAACAACAGGTATTTTAAGTCATAGAACTAGGAAAAGGTGGGACTTGGGAAATGTAACCATTAAACCCAAAATGCGGCGCATTGGCCTTTTCCGTCCGTTTTGTTCAGAACTCCTGTGACCGGCAGGAACTAGGCTGAGGTGGAAGTGCAAGTCTTGGTTCCGACCCCAGCTGAGCCCTGCATTCGTTAGAAGAGCTCTGGCTGTTCACTTGGTCTTTGTGTTTCCTCTCTGATAAAACTGAGATGATTGCACTGACCCTACCATTTCCTCAGGGCGCTTTAAGACTGAATTGAAAATCCATTTCTTTTTATATTTATCGGGTGACTCGGGTGTCCTAGGCATTGATCCGAGGTGCGTAATGAATAAAACAATCCCCTAGCCTTCAAGGAGCTGACATCTGAGTGATGGGAGACAGATGAAAAATAATGCAAGAAGCAGGTGGGGTGGGCGGGGGTGGAGCGGAAGGAACAGGTTCTCTTGTGTCCAAGGTGGCCGGGAAGGCGTCTCGGGGACTCTAAGAGACTTGACTAGTGAGGTGTCAGGACTTCCTCAGCAAGCAGCCCCACAGAAGCGAAGGCGCTGATGCTGGAGAGGCTCGCCACGTTTGGGCAGCAGCGTGGCTGGAATGGCGTGGGCCGGTGGCATGGAACGAGGGCTGAGAGGTGGGGAGGGAGTATAATCGCGTCCCAAAGGAGCTGGCTCCCACATAAAGGCCTATCGGAAGCCACTGGGGGCGTCTGAGAAGAGGGAGGTGACCCAGCGAAAGTCCTAACAGGATGCTCTAGCTACTACATGGACAGAACAGGTGATAGGACGGAGACCAGGCAATGTGTGCAGGCAGACGAGGTGGGTTTAGATGTGGGTGAGGGTGGTACGTGGGGTAACTGGTCAGAGTCCAAGTATATTCTGAAGGGAGAGGCAGGAGAGTTTTCTGATGGATTAGATGTGAAATGTGAGAGAGGGGTGGAAGAATAAGTTTAGGCCAGAACGCACAGAACGAAGGAGTCACTGAGAGAAGTGAGCTTTAGAACTGAAACAGCATCAGATAAGGAGTATTAACTAGTTCATTTTGTACCAGAGGCCAAATATTTGCTATATTATATGCTCGTTCCATCCCACCATGATAGAAGGCACTTCATGATTTTCACCAAATATCAATTCTGCGAAAACTCATTAGTCAGTGGACAATTTACACCAATGAAAGTTTTCAATCAGAAAAGGTTTTATTATAAGAAACAATGACATCAGGTAAAAATGCCAAAAATTGTGCAATTCTGGCAAAATGTTTAAAAATATCTACACATTTGCCCCCATAGGACTACAGTACTTACTACAGACCTGAGCACTGAGCACTGAGTGAGAATGAAGCTGCTTCACATAGGGAATCTGATTCATGGCCGATCCAGCACATGTCCTCATGCACTCATGAGATCACCTTGATGCTTAAGCATCAACTTAGGTATAACAGGAAACAAAGAGGAAAATAAAGAACATAATCCAAACCTTCCCATAATATAGTTATACCAAGTCCAGTTTTCAATGTGTAAAAAATACATAGGAAAGTGCTACATACATTCTTCAAATGCAAAAACACAGTTAAAGTGGAACTGGCACATTTTAGACCTTCGTTTTAATTCATTGGTACCCATTGTGCCTTTTACTCATATTCTCTCAACGTATTATGCAAATGTGCCTTAAACATCTTAAACATATACCCACACATATTACTAGTCTTAATTTTCTAGGACTTCTTCTGAAATCATCTTAAAAGTGGCAAAATATCCCAGCTATATAATTTAAACAAATAGTTCTTCATACAAAATTCAATATATATTCTACTCTCATAGGAAATTCTAAGCCTTGGCTTTGACACACTTTACTTAAATCACACCCTCAATGTAAATTGTTGTAGCAAAAAGGATCAACTGGCGTGCAGGTTACCAGGACAAACCTACTGTAGAATTAACCAGTGTGTTGTCCTCCTATTCATCATATGAAACATGTAAATAACTAACTCAATATTCTAGAGCATGTTTTCAAGTAACACATTTTTTTTTTCTAAATAAATACAGAAGATTGTCAAAAAGCGGCAGGAAATCTTAGACATTTAACACAGCTTTCAAAAATAAGTTGCATGAACATCTCGTGCAAACGTTAATGTTGTTCTTCCCTCCCCTCTGCAATGTGACACCGTCAAGAGGCTTCACAAAGCTCACAGAAATGGCCCCCACACAGTATGAACACGAGGGACAGAGAAGATAAAGGAAAAACTGGTTACTGGTTGACAAAGTTTATAGATTATAGACACACTATCAAGAACAAAAACACATCTAGCTTCCCAAGACTAGATTTTAAAATATTAATTCTATAAATTCTGTCTACTTTAACTCTCCTTCAGAAAGTGTTCCCTGCTTGTAAAGGTCTCACAAGCAGTTTGGAAAGTTTCTGAGAAACGAGGTATGTGATGCAAAGAGGCAATGTTTTAAATTCATTTCACAGTATCACATTCCAATTTGTACAAGAGTTTCTAATACAAACCACGCCAGTTTGTTTAAGAGAATCAAAATATTCTACTGGAGACCAGACTCTGGGCTACATGTATATCCTTTATTAACTATTCTCAATATAATAAAAAATAAGTTACTGATCCAAACATCTACCGTAGGTATCATAAGTGAGTTGCTTTGTCCTTTATGGGAATATTCCTAACTGACAGCTAGAAATTCAGCAGTTAACTATGAAACAGGACTTCGTACCTATAATGCTGCTGTACTCGTTTCCTTCCCAGTCACCATCAGCTAGAGCTAGGTTTTCCATGTAAAAATATTCATCACTGTTAAGTGCAAAAATGAAAAAAAAAATGAGGTTTTAATTGTCATATGTAACTTAAAAGCCATTAAACGGAACCACTGCAGGAGCTGTACGTTTCTGGAACACAGAATCTTAAAAGTTGGTGCCAAACTTCACATTATGCTCTGTGCAGAAGAGCAATCAGTTCAACCGTTCATTGTACCGATAGACTCAACAGGCAGAGGATGGGAAAGGTCAGGCAACAAAATGGCCAGTGTTAGTGCAAATGGAGTATAATGTTCTCACTGTGCTGAGACTGGGTGCAGTTAGACCAATCGTGGCCATCTCCAGCTATCGTGTAAGTAGAGAATCTTGTGAAATCACAAGAGCTCAACAGGTAAACTACTACGGCCACGAAACTAGCATGCCGGTGTGAAAGGTAAGCGTAGGCTCAGACCACTAAACTCCCCCTAAATGACAGTCACATGAGTTAACTTATACTAGCACCAGCCACCTGGGAATTGGAGCCCTTTTCGGGAATTTTTACAAATGAGACAGTGTTAGCACTTGAAAAAAATGAGCAACAGAAACCTGCTACTTTAAAACTTGAGCTTAATTTAAAGTTACATGAGAAATATAAAATAATCAGATTTAAAGTTCTTTCTGAGATGACTTTTCTTTCAAGCTACTCTAATATGAACAAGGGCTGTCCAGAAAAAATCCAGCCACTGTCAACAGAACGAGAATGTTTCCATGGCTGGATGCTTTCTGGACAGGCCTTGTAACAAAACACATTGAAATCTCAATACACTTAAAGACAGTACATAAATATACATATACATATATTAAAAATGAGGATCTAAGTTTGGAGGTCACAGCTAAAGTCCTAGTGATAGTGCCTCAGATTTTTACCCGTATTTAACGTAAACAGTCACATCAAACTCGTGTGGGCGTCTCTAACCTGTAATACCCTAGCTGCTCTCAAGTGACTGAATAGTTACTGACTCATCTGGTATCTCAGCAACTGTTTATCACAGAAATTCTAGGATGACAAAAAAAAATGAATGAAAAAAAAATGCCGATAAATTGCACTTCATTACCTGTTGCTTACTGAAATGAAAATATCACAGAGATGAAAAGCACTCCCTCCCTACACTGTGATCGTTAAGAGCACCCACTTCCTTGAACAACCTCTCTCAGCTTTCTTCAATTCTGACAAACTTCCTGTGTCACTGAAAGATGAAGGTGCCTCAAGAACAGGGTGTGGAGGAGCTCACCAGGTGGCTCCTCTTCAAAGTACTTTCTGAAGACACTGAGGATAGAGTTTAGCAACAGCACATTCAAAATGCCGGCCCAGGTCCCAGAGCCGGTCTGGGGTCTCATACACTTTCATCCATTGGTCAGCGACGTCATCATATTGGTAAAGGGAATTTTTTCTGCTGGTTCTGAAGACATGTTCTTCAACAGTCACTTGAGTAGCTCGAACAAATAAATGGAGTTTATTCTGGAAAAGGACCAGTTTCAGGTATGGATTTATAGACTCATCACATGGAAAGTCCTTCTTGCGGGTCCATTTATTTAGCTCAATGTCGTAGGCTTCGACAGTAAACGTACGTTGGTGATTTCCACAGGTTCCAGCTATGTAGTAGATAGAGTCATTGTATACAGCGGCCAAGCCCTGGATTCGAGGCACAGTCATAGGGGTCAAAAAGCCCCAGTAGTCTTTTTGAGGCTCATAGAAAAGGAAAAATTCTCCTAAAAAAAAAAAAAAAAAAATGTACATTTATATGTCTTTTCAGTTGTATGTTGAAGACTAAGAACATACTTTTCCAAATATTTCACTAAAATATTTCTTTTATAATGTCCAAAGATACATTAATTATAAAATAGCTTAAGCCTCTTTATTCCATGGTACAGCATAACACATTGTGTTACAGTCACCGAGAACTGGGGGTGTTCATGATAGGAGGCGTGAGGAGCCACTCTGGCTCCATGTCCAAGTAATAGTCAAGAGCCTGGTTCTATTTATTCTATTCAATTGTACATTTCAGAAAATTTATTTTCAGCCAGCTCTAAAGAGAGCATTATTAAAATACTAAGCTCAAAGAAAGCAAATAGTAAGGAAAAAATTTTTAAATAAAAATAGCATTATTACTAATGGTTAGCCAGTGAGATCAAAATATGTATTTATATAGTTTCATCATGAACAAGTCACTAAGCATTTTATGTGCCAATCATTTAATTAGAAGATAGAGCACGGAATTGCTCAGGTTTGTGCCTACTGGCCACTTACATGTTTATAGTCATGCCACAATGTGAGACAAACATTCAAGAGGCGAAATCCTTGCTTTAATATGACAGAAAACACACATGGTTTATGGAGTTGACTTTGAGTCAGTTTCAATTCCATTTTGACAATCAAAAAGTGTTGAGTCAGATTGCCAGTATAAAAATGTCTGAAAGAATTAAACTACTGAAGATTTAGCTAATTGTAACACGTGTATAAAATCCTTGATATAAAAATCTGAATGCTCTTTGGACACATTAAATGATACTCCAGTAGCCACAGATAGTACAACAGAAGCTTCTGACCATCCACATCAAGTTTATTTATATAAAGAGGCTCTGTTTAGACTAGAAATACCTACTTCCAAACTGAGCTTCTCCTTGAAAACTGTTCTGAACTGTGTCTACTCTTATCTACAAATTTAACTGCCTACTAAATAGTGATGCTGCCATTTCCATTTTTCTTAAAAGCGCTTGTTAAACTCCCAGCTTTTGCTCCCATATCACCTGACCTTAATCCATAAACTTGTAACCGGATTCTCAATCAAGAAGACAGGAATTAAAACTTTCCAATGTGTCCTACCTATCTACAAATGTCTTATAGAAAGATGAAACACTTTTAAAAAGTTAATTTTTAAAATCTAAAATCCTCTTTAATAAATGAAAAGCTATGATGGGCAATTGTGAAAGCCCTCAGAGCGCCCTTCTGCTGTGAGGAGACCGCAAGGAGGCTGTGGACTGAAGGGGGCCCACTCCCACCATGCCAGCCGCGATCAGCCCAGCTTTCAGAGCTGTGAGAAATAAGCTTCCGCTGCTTACAAGCTAAAACACAACCTGCACTGAGCAATGCTCATTCCAGGGCTGAAATTCTATCAATTTAATGCTACTTACGTCAGTGTTCTATAAAAGTACAGGTTCTACCTTTCAATTGGGAGTCTTATAATGATTTCTATTCTATCAACTAACTGATTAGCCACTAAAACCAAAATATACGTAAGAGGGCTTCCTCCTATTGGATGATACATCCTATCAGCCATACTCAACGAGAGCTCGTACATCCATTCTTATATTCCATTCTGCGGCAAGACCAAAAAACCCAAATCATGCCCATGCTTCTGTTCAACCAAAGCAAGCCACTAGAGATACAACTCCTTCTGCAGAACCAGCTTCATCCTGAACTGTAAACACACGGGGTCAGGTTGTTCTAGGAAACTCTAAGTGAAATAAAGGATTAGACTAGAGCAAAGAACAGGACGTAAAGAAAACAATGGGATTAGAGTGAGATAAGAGCTAACACCTCCTGTGTAGCTGCACAGAAGTTGCCCTTTCTTCTTTTTTTATTAAAGTAGTGGGTGAGGAAAATATTTACATATAAGCAATTAAGTAACACAAAAGAGGAAGAAAGATGTTGAGATATCACACATTGCATTCAACATTCAAACAACTAAAACATGTAAGAAACCAAACAAAAGGAAGACATTAGTTGTCTCAAATAAGAACCTTAAAATAAATGTCTTATTTACTCTTACCCAGTCACTTTTTCTACTTCTACTGTATCATGTTTGCCAGAGAACTGGTCTTCAATAAGGTTTCAAAAATCTTTTAAAAAGATAAGTATATTACCGTATTTTTCGCTCCATAAGACACACTTTTCCCCCAAAAAAATGTGGAGGGAAAAGTGTGTGCGTCTTATGGAGCGAATACTGCAAACAAGAGTGCACATTGGGGACCTCAATGATGCCGTGGGGAAGCCTGCAGCCAGATCAGAAAGCAGGGACTGCATGGAAGGAGAGTGGGTCCAGGCAGGAAACTTGCGTCTTATGGAGTGAAAAATACGGTAAATAGTCTCTCTGACACTGGGAAAAGTAAGAAAAAGGTGACATCTCAAAGTTTTTCAGTGAAAAAAATTTTAAACAGCATATTATAGAAGGCAACATAAACTGCAGAGAAGTTAAAATCTGAAGACAATAATTTCAAGGTATTTGTAATTAAATTTTGTAACTTTTGCAATTATCAGGCTTATACAAAATTCTCTGGTAATTCATTCGTATAACTTCAGTTAAGCTTTGTTCTTTTCCACTAATCCTTAAATTCCATAAGAAAAGTAGTTACTACATCTCTTGATTAAACATTATTGAAGAGCAAAAAAAGTCATGGATCAACCTTGCTTTCTTGTTTAAAGTCAGTCTTAAAACCAGCTCTGAAATAGTTCTCCAACAACGCTGAACTACTACTTATTAAAGAATGCTTTCAAAAAAATACTTATTCCACATGATGTCAAAACATAGTAAGAACATAACCTTAAAGGATCATTTTAGTAACTTAAAAATATTGGCCTTTTTGATTCAAAAGTTTATTTTCTTTATGGGCCCTTTAAACCAGTGGTTCCCAACCTTTTTGTCACCAGGGACCAGTTTTGTGGAAGATAATTTTTCCATGGAACTCAGGGGGTAGGGGTTATGGTTTTGGGATGACTCAAGTGCATTAAATTTATTGTGCACTTTATGTCTATTGTTATTACACTATAACATGTAATAAAATAATTATACAATTAATCTAATGCCACTGTTGATCTCAGGTGGTAATGAGAGTGATGGGGAGTGGCTGTAAATACAGATGAAGTTTCGCTCACACACCCTCCACTATGCCGCCCAGTTCGTGGCCTAAGAGTTGGGGACCCCTGCTTTAAAGGACAGACTGCTCCAACAAAGTTTATGATATGAAAGACAGAGGTGTGCCTCAAGTAACGTGAAGAAACACCTGTTTTAGTATAAATACGCCACAATTTGGCCTGCTACCCTCTCATGAAGAACTGGGGCACCTACCCTGTAAAACATAGATCTTCTCTTTGTACTCCACAGCGTTATGAAACTCCATCGCAACAGGCATCGCGCACACAGTCGTCCAACAGTTTTCGCGGCTGTCGTAGCACTCCACGGATTTTAGGGAGTTCCTGCCATCGCCTTCGTAAACACGGCCTCCAATCGCGTACATCTTTCCACAGCAGTGCACCAGTTTGCAGCCGATCCTGGCCCGAAGCAAGGATGGTTTGGATAGCCACCTGTTGGTGGAATGATCGTACATCCAGAAATCGTTTTCTGCCTTATGGTCGATGGACACCTCACTACTGCTGGGCCTGTACCCTCCTGCAATGTAAATGTCGTTATCTGGGGAGATGAGAATCCCAACTTCTCTCAGGTCATTTGGGGGTTTGCATAATTTGAACACTCTTCCTGTGACTATATCGAGACAAGGCACTGTTTGCTTCTTTCCTGAGTGTTTGTGGGCAGCATCAAAACAGATGATCATCTCAGATGCAGTCATCCCAAGTCTCTGTGTACAGCCGTTCGTATCGGACGGTCCCTTCTCTATGTAGCTTTTGGCTATCGCCTGTGCAAACTGAGGGGGAATTCTCTCTATGAAGGTATCTTCCATCAGAGGAAAACGTATGCATCTGGCAAAAATCTCTGGAAGGTGCACTTCTCTTTCGTTCTGTTCATGTTCAAACCACCTCACGATGCTGTCATACACGTGTTCCTCTCTGTCGACGTTTAAATCGTCACTGTCTAGTATGCTTATCAGCTGGTCTTTTGTCAGCTGGAGAAACTCCTGTTCTTCGGTGACACACAGAAACTTCTTTCGAATGTATTCTTTTGATCGATCTCCGAGTTCCTGATGACCATAATGATCTGCAAAGATGAAGACCCCAATAGAATTCTGTGGGTCCAAATGACTAATCATGTACTTAGCACACTGGTCTTGGATGGAAGGAATCTGGAAGATGCTGGCTGCAGTGAACAAGGCTTGAACATTGGCTTCCGTGAGAACGACTCTGGAGGTGTAGGCATAGGTCAGCACTAAGTCCATTGACTCCGCTTCAACCCCGACTATCCGAACTTCTTTTTGAGTACTCTCTGTAAGGCCACTAGTGAACATGGATCTGGGAAAGAAAGAGTGGTCAATATTATATGTGCCTACAGGTAAAAATTATGGTGGTGAATTTTTTTAAGTATAAAATCACCACAAAGATAACTTTTGAAACTAAAAAATATTTCCTAATGTGTTTCCGGATATTCTGAGTGGGGATAAAAGTTGACCGTCTAGCAGAAGGGCTTAGCCGGACTCATCTCAAATACCCTATTCCCAGGACCACCCTCTTGGTGCTATCTCCTGAGAATAGCAGAGGATCCCTAATTAAAGCACAGTTAGGTAGGGGGCACCTGTTTTCCTTGGAGCCCTTATACAGGCTCTGGTCAAGTTGCCTTAGGGGCTTAACTCACTAGACGAGTCAAAAAGTTTAACATTGCATATGGAGATTGCGCAATAAAACGTTTCATGTCCCAGTGGAAATTTATAAGGACGCTCCCACCCAAAATATATCCTTGAAATTTTCATCTTAGAAAAACAAAATGTTTTTCGTAAGTTCTTATTCTCTACCTACTCCTCTTTAAAACTTGAATGCTTCCTTAATCATTATAAGGAATATAAGGAATATCATTTCACTTATCCTTGGACATTATGAAAACCTTTGCTTAAACAAATATACTTAATTTTCTTACCATATTTTACCTCTTTATACCTGTGTATGAATAAAGATTATGTTAGGTTGAATTTAATGCCTACTTCTAAAGAGAGTTTAGGAAGTAAACTGATTCTTTGGAGATAATGGTTCTTAAATACCAAACTTTTGCATTTGAGACCAAGTTTTGTATTTTTTTAATTAAAATATCCGTGCATTTATGGGCCTTTCTTGGCCAAAATATTAAGTAGCCCAAAATATGGCTCTTTATTTAAGTATTAGTCATTTACAAACATTATTTCCTTTCTTTTCCCTCCTTTAAAGTTTCTTTCAAGGCTGCTCTTAAAATTAAAATACCAAATTAAAATCAGAAGTTCCCTTAAAAGCCTTTGGAGTAAGGAGCTGTGTGTGCTAGATGCTTACTAGATGTTTACAGAAGAAACTGATCTAACATTGGTGATAGAGTTGATTACAGATCCAGACCCCTCCCATTTTATATTTAAAGTGTTGTTATGAAAAATATCCTTAAATGGGGAAATTTCCAATCATGTTTGAAGTCTCCATCAAATACATGAATTTAAAAACACAACATGAGAAACACTGGGGTACAAGGCATCAGAAATACCCAGCTTGCTTGCTACCTGGGTCAGCCATCTCTGAGTCCTAATATTTTGATTTCTACACTGTAACTTCTAAGTTTAATATCACACAGGCTATTTTTGATGACTGAAAACCAGAGGTTCCAATATATGAGCTGGATTTTAATTCAGTTGCTGAAAAACTCAGCTAGACAGTTATCAACTAAAAAGGAAAATAAAGCCCTTCATTAGGCAAAGCTTAACTCCCAGAGGAGAACATTACCACATATCCCATCGTCTTGGGAACTGCTACTGATTTGAATAGGCAGGTCTCACACACAGCAGTGACACTTGGTGAGTTGTCCTCTGTTCTAGTAGGTTCTTTGCATAAACTCTATATGAAGTGGGAGCACTTCCTCACAAAATCCTGAGCAGAAAGTATAATCTACATATTTTAATGCGGACAAGTCACTGGGATCATGAAACAGCCATGCCAGATTCCAAGCTATTCTAATTCTTCCACCCGTGATGCAAGACACCGAAACTATTACATATGCCATTGTGGATCTCACTGAGGAGCAACACAGTGCTGGCAAACTTCTGTACAAAACCCTCTAGCAAGATATAGAAACCTAATCCTCAGTTTTCTAGGCAAGTATGTTCATTTAAATTCACATATCTCATGCTTAGAAAGTTTTCTGAGCAATTCCTTAACTTATTGGAAATTAAAATCTATTAGAGCATAGTTCTGTTAAACTGATTTGTCTAGGTCTTCAAAACTAATTTTAATTAAGTATGACATTTAAATGATTTAAGATAGAGTACCAAGTTTCAGTAAGATACAGTAAAAACTTCACTTTGAAGTTGTTGGGTTTTTTCCTAATCAAATCTAATATAGTAAAAACTTCTGAAAGGCAAATTTAAAGAGGACCCACGCTTGTTCCTTAAAAGTCACATAATGACTAAGGATCCTGGCACCGGAATCAAATCCAACCTCAGCCACTTGCTAGGTAGACGGATGATTAGACAGGACACTTAACATCCCATAGCCTCATGTGTTTTTTTTTTCATGTGCAAAATGGGATAACTGGGCACAGACAGGATTCTAAAGATGATATAAAGCAATGTATGGAAAGTAAGCTTAGCCCAGACTTGATAAGTAGTTCAGTATGACATCTGTTTAAATGCACAAATGACCGGCTGGATCGGCTGGATAAGTGGATCTCACCAGCAGTTCCACTACTCGGCCCAACTTCCTCCCCTCCATGTACTATGTGAGCTGCTTCTTTCTCCTTTCCAGCTCACTGCCTTGTGATGGTTAATACTTAATAGACTAATGACCTACCCTGGGCAAGTCTAAATGGTTACATCACAAGGAGCGGACTGCAGTGACTATATTTAACCCAGTATTCTGAGAAAGAGGAACCAGAAACTTCTGTCTGGAACACTACACTGCCATATGCCCTATAAAGGTAAGCACCTTCAAAAGGAAAAAGCACCCTTCAGAGTGTGGTTGAGAAAATTATTTCCTGTCATTCATACACCATGACTGGATACTGAGTGAAAGGCTTAAAAAAATTTTGAGCACTTGAAACAAAAGCACTTAAACTCGGGCAGGAAACTGCCTTTATCACTGATCTTTTCTTAGAGTTTGAAGTTATTCTTTTAGACTCGAGTTTTGAAATTTTAATTTTCAAAGTTTCGTGATATATGGGGAAGCCGGGAGGGCTCAGTGGGTTAAGTGCTCACTTTGCAGCGCCGGGGACCGAGGATCGAATCCCGGCCCTGGCCCGTGCGGAACCATATGCTGAACTGGGAGCTCCCCCAGTTCAGTTCTCTCTCTCTCTCTGTCTCTCTCTCTCTCTCTCTCTGTCAAAAACAAATAAATAAAGAAATAAAGAAATTGCCAAATTGTTAAAAAAAAAAAAAGTTTTGTGATATATAATGTTGAATGTAAGTGAAAATATAAACTCAGCTTTAAAATACTGCAGGCCGGGGATCAAGTCCTGGCCCTGGCTCATGTGGAACCATGTGCTGAACTGGGAGCTCCCCCAGTTCAGTTCTCTCTCTGTCTCTGTCTCTCTCTCTCTCTCTGTCAAAAACAAATAAATAAAGAAATAAAGAAATTGCCAAATTGTTAAAAAAAAAAAAAGTTTTGTGATATATAATGTTGAATGTAAGTGAAAATATAAACTCAGCTTTAAAATACTGCAGGCCGGGGATCAAGTCCTGGCCCTGGCTCGTGTGGAACCATGTGCTGAACTGGGAGCTCTCCCAGTTCAGTTCTCTCTCTGTCTCTCTCTCTCTCTCTCTCTCTCTGTCAAAAATAAAAATAAATAAATAAAAATATATTAAAATACTGCAGGAAATCTTGGAAATAATCACTCGTCTGGAGCATGAGACACATAGAAACTATATTTCACTTATTTTTATGTCATTGCTTTTACCTCCCCATAGTATTAAAGCAACATATCAATGGTGACTTGTTTTCAAAAGGACAGGCCATCACGCTTTAAACTCCAAGACTTCCATGCACTAAAGAAACATGCACCACGAATAAAACTTTGGAACAGACTCTGGACCAGCACCGTGCAATTACAATTTCCCGCGATGGAAATGCTCTATATCTGGGCTGCACATGCGGCTAGTGGACACCGTGCACACGGCCCGAGAGCTTGAGGGCTGCATTCGTTGTTTTATTTTCATTTTCACTAGCATTTGCACGGCCACGTGGCTGGTGGGCAGCTCCACGCGACCTTTTCCCCGGTCACTCCCCTGACACACAGATAGTCACTCACTTGCAGAGAGCCACCCCCTGACTTCTGCAAGCACCCTGACCCCTCAAAGCCGGGGCCTGCTTTGCAAGGACGCAATCTGAGTTTCCCGGCCTGCGGGGCGTCTTACAGCAGAGGGCTACCCAGGGAGGGGACTGCACGCGGGCGTGCGCAGAGGCCCCTACCGCCACCGTACCTGAAGTAAGGGCTGATTGCAGCAAGAACGTTTCTATGACAGGAAAATGTTTTCCCGCGGTCCACTTCCACTACAATGTCTGTCAACTGTCCTTCATCGTACATTGTTTTGAGCTGCTTAAGAACACTGCACGCGTGGAAGGGGTCCATGGCATCGCTGGCTGTGTCTGCAGATGCAATCCCACTCGGTGTTGGGGAACACTGACTTACATCTAGGAGGAGAAAAACCGTACAGACACAAGTTCGGAGCCACGGACGCCGTCGTTGTGCGTGGTGTGTCTGTTGGCTTCTTTTTTTTTTTTGCTTCTTGCCCCCGTGCAACATGCCACGCATGGCATGACCCATGCATGTGTGCGTCCACAGGCATGTGCATGGAGGCACCGCCGGGAGCCGGCTGAGCGGCAAGTGCACCGCGGCTGCCCGGCGAGCCCGGAGCCCCGCGCTCGCGGGCGGACCCGGCGGGGCGACCGCTCCCGGCCAGCCCGGCGGCGGGCACGCGCCTCCCGAGGGGCGCTCCGTGCCGGGCGGCAGCGGGGCGCCGGCCACCCATCCCCGGGCGGCCGCACCGCCCTCCACGCCATCCCTGCTCTCCATCCATCCTCTCCCGCTCCACTCGCACGGCCCGCAGCCGCAGCCTGGCCCCCGGCCCACCGCCCCCGCGGCGCACCTCCCTGGGAGCCACGCTCCGACCCACCTGCCGACGCGGCCATTTCTCCACGGGGGCCCCCGGCTCGGGCTATTTAAAGAGGAAATGTCATTTCGCTTCTCTCTCTCCCGGGTTCCGGCTCTTCTAAGCGTCCCCCAGCCAATGGGGTGGCCTCTGCATCCGGCCCCGCCCCTGGCCTGCGTCTCCCTGGCGGTGATTGGTCACAGGGTGCGCAAGGCGCCTCGGGAAGTGTAGTTCGAGGGTCCTGTCTCCCGCGTGGTCAGGCTCGGGCGGAGGCCCAAGCCGGGCGTGCCTATTGGCTGTTTCTGGACGGGGGTGGAGAGCAAGGAGCCGGCCAGCCTGTGTCCGCGGAGCGCGCGGTGCCTGCCGGGAGAGGTAGTCTTCTGGCTGAGGAGAGCTGTCATTCTCAGGGGCTAGGGCAGGGAAAGCTCTTGAAATGCAAATGTCCCCATTGTAGGCCTCTCGCAGGCCCCCTGGCTTATTTATTTATTTATTAAAAATCTTGCTCTTTATCCCCTAAGCCTCCTGCCAGTGACTAGCTTCTGGTATGAACGTAGACTGTGAAACCAGAAAAAAAACGTGCACATGAAGAAGAGGGCTGTCATTATGGACACACTCAATGGTTTGGTGTTTACCTGAAGAGGAGGGAGGAGGGGGGAGGGGGGAGGGAGAGTTGTGTGGGGGGAGGGGGGAGTGGGCCCCAGATATATGGGGTTGGAGGGGGACCTCATTCTGGGAGCTGGGCACATAATGCGATGCATGGGTGATGTGATGTGGAGTTGTACATTGGGAAACTGTCTGATTGTTACCAACCAATGTCACCCCATTAAATTTAACAATAAAATATAATAATATTAAGAAAAAAAAAAAAAGAAGAGGACTGTTGTCCAGAAATGCGAAGGAAATCTGACACCCCACCCTGAAGAGCCGTATCAGGAGGCCCACAGGCAGCCCATCTCTGATGAGTCACCTGTGACACCCAGTTGGACTTGCACAGCCTCGGCCCAGTGCTCCGGCTTCCACAGATGAGCTTGGTCTGATTACAACGCTGCTCGGCCTCTGAGCTCCCACGCGTGCCTTGCTTTGCTCAGAGAACACCTGTTCCCCTCCTAAGAGCACATGCACGCGCTGCAAGGATGCAAGATGCTTTCCTTCCAGCTCCTGGGGAGTGGAGGGGTTAAGATACTGCACACAAGCCTGGGTTTCCTTTGAAGAAATATTGGAGAACTGACTCTGAGTGGTGAGCACATAGTGCAACACACAGGCGCTGTCATGCACAATCGTACACCTGGAACCTATGTAACTTTTACCAATCAATGGCACCCCAATAAATTTAATCATTAAAAAAGAAACAAAATCAAGAAAAAGTTACTCATTAAAAAGAAGAAGAAGAAACAAAGAAAAGAAATATTGGAAGCTGGGACCATTAGATTTGAATTTCAGATGACAAATATTTTACTCTAAGCAGATCCCAAATATTTCATGCCCTGCATTTTTTATTTGCTAATTAGGGCAACTTTAAGGATTGATGCCATTTTAAATTTTAATATCATCCATACTGTCACTGAAACCCCTACTATTTTCATTAGTTAGAAAGCAACAGCGTTGATTCATTAAAAAAAAAATAAAAAGAAAAGAAAATTTTAAGTTATGGGACAATTGCTGAATCCCTAGCCCTTTGCTTATTAAGACCTTTTAATTCTTGTGCACTTAGCTCCTTCACCTGTGCCATGTGACTAATAATTCCTATTCTTAATGCCTCATAGGCTGTAAGCCTTTCCAAAGAAAGCAGAAATTGTACTGTCGGCATGCTTTGGTTTACTTGTTTTGTATTTCTAATATCTAACAAGGGGCCTGGCATATTATTGATACTTAATATATAAAAATAAATAAATAACTGTAAGACATAAGTGAGCTAACAGATGGAAATGCTATTTCTAGACCTTTGAAACGGGAGGAATTATTGTCAGTGAACTGGGAAGGACTTTGTAGTAGAAGTTCAGTCTGAGCACGGATTGATTCAGCAGTTGCACTTCTTGATGAAAGACCTTAGAATTTCAGTTGTGATTAAGAAAGAGAGAGAATGATGACAAACCATCCAGTTCTGTCCCTTAGGTCTGCTGAAAAATTTAGAGCCCAATGTTCTGTCATGCCATGCAAGTTAACAAGAATTGGTGTTTCTGGGGGCTGGGATGTATGGACACTGATATGCACTTATAACTCCTCTTTATGAACTCATCTGCATGGATGAAAATGATAAATGGATGGAACTTTTGTTACTCATAATTTAAATTTTTCTTTTTTTTTTAATGAATCAACGCTGTTGCTTTCTAACTAATGAAAATAGTAGGGATTTCAGTGACAGTATAGATGATATTAAATTTTAAAATGGCATCAATCCTTAAAGTTGCCCTAATTAGCAAATAAAAATACAGGGTATGAAATATTTGTGATCTGCTTAGAGTAAAATATTTGTTATCTGAAATTCAAATCTAATTGGGTGTCCTGCATCTTATCTGGCAACCTTTTCAAACCTGTTAAAATAAAGGTTTTCTTGTTTGTGTTTTGTTTTTGTTGTAGCCACCTATGTGAGCCTTAAGAAACTTGGCCGATTTTCTTTCTCAATTAATACTCCCCTAATTAACAAAGGGGCGTGGCAATGTCATTTAATTAACTAGAAAAAGGTTTTCTGATTCTTTGACCCACAAAAATTTCTGAATCTGGGGGTGCACAGAATACAAAGAAAAAAAGACTAACCTTAACTTAAATAGAAAAAAAGCGAAGATGTGTAATTATAAGGTTGCCATTTATATGATACTGTAAATAGACTCCATTCTACTGGGCAGATGACATTTCATAGTAAAGATTTCATCATTATTAGAAATGCATTACAAAAAAAAGAAAAAGGAAAAAACACAGAACAAGTGGGAGAATGTGAAAATTGAGCCAATTGCCCCATACTATTCCTTCTCAATTATCTTTAAGAATACAAAGGTTTTTTTGTTTCATGGTTGATAATAACAAGACAACGCCTACAGCTTTGTTTTCAGATAGCTCTAATCTGAAATTTAGTGAACACCTACTACCAATCAAGGAAGGCAGCAGCAAAAGTAAACCAGTTTTCTTCTTGCTTCCTTAAAGATTTATTTTTATTATTTTTACAGAGAGAGAGAGAAGGGGGAGAGCCCAGAGCCGTCTCCACAGCTGCACGCCATCAGTCATAGTTTCATTCCACACAGGTGGGTGCGGAGCTGCCGCAGGGAAGGAACCAGGCAGGAGGTCTCCCACGTGGGAAGCTCGCCCTGGAAGGAACTGAACTGGGGTGGGTAACTGAACTGGGGTGGGAAGGGAAGCACACCCCAGTTCAGCATATGGGTCTGCACGGGCCCGGGCTGGGACCCGAACTCGATCCTCAGACCCCAGGGCTGCAAAGCAAGCGCTTAACCCACTGAGCCATCCCGGCTTCCCGGGGTTTTCTCCTTAAGGTATAAAATATTGTTGTGTCCTCTGATGTAACTTTCTCATCTATTTGCGGTTCAAAGTAAATTTTAGTAAGGATGAAAATGGAAATAGCAAACCAGAAGCTTTGAAGGATCCATTTTTAGCTCAAATTAGGCATTTCGAGCTTTATTATTTTCGCATTTATAAGCTACAAGAGAAACCCAAAGCAGGTTGTTGTGATCACGGTTGTGTGGGAGTGGAAACGTCTTTACATTTAATTTCTAGCCGAAATGGAGGATTAGGGCAGCAGCAAATTTGGAAAATGAGAAAAGTATACAGGAGCCTCATTTTTTCCCCCTGCCTCCACTTTAAGAGAATGATTTTTAGAAATGATCAGCCGCGCCAGGCTGCGGTGGCCAAAACCATGCAGCACAAGAGTGATAGTGGCGCTGATGAAGAAGCTGTAAAAGAAAATAGGGCTTCACTCCTGCAAATGGATTTTGCCGTTTTCCAATTTCCCTGTTCAGGGCTGATGGAGGCTGTGAAATTGACTACAGCTATATAAAATGAAAGTAAAGAGAGAATACCTGGGACTCGTACCTTTTAGCAAGTGACATTCTTATAGATTTATCTTCCTCAGGCTACAGCTACCGCAAAATAGGACCTTTGTTTCTTTCTTGTGGAAAATTTGTGTGTTGATTGGATTAATGCCTGAAATGAAGCAACAGAAGTGATTATTTGAATATAAATTTAATATAATGTCACATACTTAAAACATTTTTTTTTTTGCTTTAATGTCTAGAACCTTATATATTACATATGATTTTGTTTCTTTTCAATACAAAACTCTAGGTATTAATATGAGGCTTACGGATTAGATATTCCTGACCTTTGTTGTATTTTAATTTTTACTCCCTTGAAAGTAAGGAAAGGATTCAACATGGAAATTATCTGGAATATTGCATTTTGTGAACAACTGAATGATCATGCTGGGGGATATTAAAACACGTTAATTTGTCCTTTAAGTGTTTGAAATTTAGCATATATGAGGGCTGTTTGGAAATTATCCAGACATGCAATATAAAAAATAGAGGCATTTATGGATGGACTTTTTTCCAGACAGCCCTGCTATGAGAAAGAGAGGGAGAGATAAAAAGACAGACTATAAAACTAGAGGCTGGGATATTTGATTCTTCAAAAATATTTATTAGTGCCCCCACACGTATTCTAGGCAGGTACTGTAGAAAGGAATATTTCTGATGGCAAAAACAATAGGTGTAGGGGACACAGATAGCTACAGATAGAGATTGAATGGGTCCCTTCACATTTCACGTTGAAACCTATGCCCACTGTGATCCTATTAGGAGGTGGGGCTTTGGGGAGGAGATTCGATTTGAGGATGGAGCCCCCCACGAACAGAATCAGTGCCCTTTTAAGAGACTCCAGAGAGCTTCCACCATGCGAGGATACAATGAGTTAGCCGAGATGGCGAGTTGCTAAGGGGCGGTTTAAGAGGGCCCCTCTTAGGGGAGGCCGGGATAGCTCAGGGGGCAGAGCCCTGCTATGCAGCCATGGGGTCTAGGGATCGAATCCCTGCCCCGGCCCGTGCAAACCCACATGCTGAACCTAGGTGCAACTGCCAATGCTGGGATGGCTTAGGAGCAACTGGCAACCCCTGGGATGGCGGTGACGGTCCCCGACTCCCATGGGGGAGGCCCCCAGCTCAGCTCCCACCCGGTGAGGCCCCACATCCACCTGCGGGGAATGAAACCATGTCACAACTAATGATGTGCAACTATGGAGACGGCTCTGGGCCCTCCTCCCTGTCCCTGTCTCTGTCAAAAAATCAAATAAATCTTAAAAACATATAGCACTTATTTCATTTGTTCCTCACGACAACCCTTTAAATACGTGCTGTTTGTCGTCCTCGCTTTTCTGACACAAGGACAGTGGTGTTCAGACAGTGGGGCGGGTCCTCTAGGGCTGGATTGCTACCTTCCCGCGGGCCAGCCCCCTGTGCACACCCCTTCCGGGTGTCTGGGCCACGCGGGCCTGGCCATCAAGTTCTAGGGCAGATGAAGCTCGTTCCAGCCGCGGAAAACAGGCGCCACCGGGCCCTTCCTCCCCAGAAGCGACATTTGCAAGTAATCTGGCAATTTGGGGGGGCTGGGGGGCTCCCCAGGCGTCCCGCGCGTTTCTCTCCTGAGCTGCTAGACTGGAGGACAAGGCTGCCCAGCCAGTGTCTTCCCTCCCGGCTTCACCCGCCAGGCAGAGGCGCTGCACAGAGAGGCCCAGAGGCTCTGCTGCTGCAACCGGGTCAACCTGGTGGCGGCTTCCCGGTGACCCCGAAGGGAGCGGGCGGGGGCGCAGCCAAGCCAGGCCGCTGGGGAGCCGGGCCGCCCAGCCTCCCCTCTGCTGCCACCTAGCGCTCCTTTCTCATTTTTTTCTTAAATATTTTGGGGTGACATTGGTCGGTAAAAATTCCCTAGGGCCCAGGTGTACAATTCTGTAGTACCTCGTCTGTGCGTTGCATTATGTGCTCACCACCCCGGCTCAGTTCTTCCATCACCATGTATTTGCTGCCCCTCCC
>PVKE010027617.1:6464-21577 GCA_004027555.1 Craseonycteris thonglongyai | reverse complement strand
GCCCTCCCCCTTCTCTCTGTCTCTGTATCTCTCTCTCTCTCTGTCAAAAACAATAAAAATAAATCTTTAAAAAAAGAAATAGAACATTATCAGTTCTTTAGACGCTTCTCTGTGACAGTTACACTTCCAATCTGTTTCCTTACTCCTTTACTCCTTTCCCTTTCCTGTTTCTCCTTTCCTTCCCGCCTTTTTAAAATACTGTTTCTTCCATTGCGTTCCTTTTAAAGAATTTCGTTTTTTGTTTTTTTCTTTCTGCATTATGCCATTTAATAGCTATGAAACCTAGAAAAAGATAATTAATTCTTATGGACTTCAGTATCCTTTCCTATAAAATGGGAATAATAAAAAACAAAATCTACCCATTGGCTTGTTGTGAGATTTCATGAGATAATGTTTGTGTAAGGGTTAAAATGAGTTAATCCTTGTAAAACCTTAGCACAAACCTTGGCATGTAGTTGGAAATCAATACATAGAAGCTACTTATATTTTTATTGTTATTTTAAAATAATTTCTTAGGGATGCCAGGACAGCTCAGCAGGTTGAATGCTTGCCTTGCAACCACGAGGTTTGGGGATTGAATACTAGCCCTGGCCTGCACAAACCCATATGCTGAACTGCTACCCAATTGGTAACCACCGGGATGGCTGGACTATGAACGTTCTCGCCTCCGATGTGGGAGGCCCCCGGTTTGGTTCCTGTCCCACATGGCCCCACATCCACCTGTGCAGAATGAAACTATGTCACAACTAATGATGTACAACTATGAAGACTGCTGTGGGCCATCCCCTCTTCTCTCTCTCTCATCTTTTCTCAAACAATAAAAACATCATTTCTTCTCTGAGAGAAGAACTCTAGGTACAACAGAAATAGCCATGAACTTTGGAACCAGAGAGACTGGGGTTCAAATGTGGTTTCATTATATACCAGCAGTGGCTTTATACAAGTCACTAAAGTTCTCCAACTATAAAACACAGGTGATGATACAGATGGTCAGTAATTGACCACACAGGGCTACTGTGAGGATCAGAAGAAATGATATATCAGGTATCCAGTAATCAGTTAAAATAAACGTTAAATCTTTTTCTATCTTCTTTTCTCCCTTTTTCTCTCATAGAGTAAATTTTCTTCCCAACGGGGGCATTAATAGCAGCTGTGTACTTGTGCAGTTTCTCCTGAATTCTAGATTCAGTTCAACAAGTGTTTATCAAACACCCACTAGTGGCTATGAGCACATTCCTGGCCAGTGTGCTGTTAAGCCAAGGCCACTAACCCTCTTGGAGGAAATGAAGTTCTAGGGTTATCTCCCTTCGTGGGTCTGGGCTGTTGGGTGGGGCACAGGGCATCCGGGTGTGAATGCAAGTCTGCTCTCAAAGACTCATCTCCTGAGCTTGCAGGCTGTTTGCAGGGAGGGTTAGCTTGGCTGTATGTCTTTGTGCACACTTAAGAGGGAGCATCCTGACCAATGGCAAGACATAAACAAGTGAAAATACAATCTCTGACTAAAATGCAGAGATCTGCAGAGAGGCAGAGAGCTAGAACTCTGTTCTCCTCTTGCCTCTCCTCCCCGTCAAGGGACCTGTCTAATATTGTGCAGAGGGGAGGGTCCTGGCTGTAAAGTAGGTGAGATAATAGGATACTGAGTTCTCTGACTTAGGACGGAGCCCGGTTTCTGGAAGGGGCTCACAGACTTCCTGTGGGAGAGGAGCTGTGCATCCCAGCCATAACTATGATTTCTTAATTCCTCATTATATCACTACCTTTTGACTTATTTACTGTTAATAAACCAACTATGGAGACTGCTCTGGGCCCTCCCCCTTTTCTCTGTCTCTCTGTCTCTTTCTCTGTCAAAACAATAAAATAAAATCTTTAAAAAAAAAGGGTAAACTTTATAATATATGAATTCTCAACAAAGTTATTATAAAAAGTCATATCAATTTTGCATTCTAGTCACAAATATTTCTTTATACATAAGTACTTGTTCTCCAAATTGTTCAATAAAATGGACACTTTAGAATGAAAAAAACTTCATTATTACAATAAATCTATGCTGTGGAAGTAATACTAAATATTAAAGAAAAAAAACCCCAAAAAACTGCTGGGGATGCCAGGATAGATCAGCGGTTGAATGCTTGCCTTGCAATAGCAAGGTCTGGGGTTCAATTTCCAGTCCCGGCCCATGCAAACCCATATGCTGAACTGTGGTGTACTAATAACCATCAAAATGGCACAGCTGTGAGGGTTCTCACATCCCATTCAAGAGGCTCCCAGTTTAGTTCCCGCTCCGCAGAACCCTCCATCCACCTGTGTAGAATGAAATTATGTCAAAACTAATGAGGTACAACTACAGAGACTGCTCTTCGCCCTCCCCCTTTCTCTCTCTCTCTCTCTCAGCTTCTCTCAAACAATAAAATAAATCTTTAAAAAAGGAGGAAAGAAAGAAAAAACTGCTTCTGGGTGGTAAGCTCAGGATGCAACATGTAGATGATATATTGTATAATTGTACATCTGGAATCTATGTAACTTTACTAACCAATGTCACCCCCAATACATATAATAATAATAATAGTAATAATTTTTTAATTAAAGAATAAAGAAAAAACTGCTTTGTGCACAAGGATGCTCAATGTATCATGATTTAAAATACCAGTAAGTCAGTAGTTATATAAGTATGTGACAATGAGAAAGCTTAAAAACTAGGGGAAGCCGGGATGGCTTAATGGGTTAAGCGCCCACTTTGCAGCCCCAGGGACCGAGGATTGAATCTCAGCCCCAGCCTGTGAGAACCATATGCTGAACTGGGGAGTGCCCCCAGTTCAGTTCTCACAAGATGAGACCCCGGCCCAGTTCCTGCCCTGTGCAGCCCCGCGTCCACCTGTGGAATGAAACTATGTGGAAAAACCAATGATGTACAACTATGGAGACTGTGCTGGGCCCTCCCCCTTCTCTCTGTCTCTGTCAAAAACAATAAAAATAAATCTTTAAAAAAAAACTAAATGATTTTATTTCTATTCAATTGGATATTACATAGCTTTAAAAATTATGGTTATGGGGAAGCTGGGATGGCTCAGTGGGTTAAGCGTTCACTTTGCAGCGCCAGGGACCAGGGATCGAATCCTGGCCCCGGCCTGTGCGGAACCATATGCTGGGCTGGGAGCTCCCCCAGTTCGGTTCTCTCTCTGTCTCTGTATCTGTCTCTCTCTCTCTCTCTCTGTCAAAAATCAATCAATCAATAAATATATATTAAAAAAAAAAGAACATGTTTTAAAAATTATGGTTATAAGATACAAATTCAAAACAAGGAAGTGGTTATGTGTATTTATGGTACAACCATATAATAGATTATCATGAAACCTTTAAGGATATGATATGGAAGACTGTTTATCACAGGAAAATATTCCTAGTGAATTACTAGGTGACAAATGTGAGCAATAGGACAGTATAAAGCTATGTACACAGATGGATGAAAAAACACAGAAACCAGTCATTTCCTTTGGTTGGGAACTATATGGTAATGTTGTATTTATTTATTCATTTATTTATTTAATAGGCTTAACCTTTTAGTGCATTTTAGGTTCTCAGCAAAATTGAGCAGATGGCACAAAGATTTCCCTATACTCCATTCCCCACACATGCATAGCTTCCCCATTATCAACATTTCCCACTAGAGCAGGGGTGGACAATTGTTTTGGCTCAGGGGCCGCTTTGTGGAAACAAAGGTTAGCGAAGGGCCACACCTTTTTAAATGATTGCATTTATTAGTTAACTTTGCATTTCAGAAAAGATAAATTGTATTATAAAAATCAATAAATGTAAGTTAAATAAATTATTGGCAGTTTTACTCAATTTATTTATTGTGCTAATTTTATATCATCTATAACTGCAAACATATTTAATTTTAGAATCAATTTAATGAGACAAATGTACCCTATCACACTTTTCTACAATTTTTTTGATATCAGGAGTAAGATTGCTTGTTGAAATTCTCATCACAGCCTGCAAGTTAATGTCTGTCAAGGAGCATCTATATTTACTCTTGTTGATCTTCAAGCAAGAAAAACTTTGCTCACAAATATATGTAGATCCAAATATAGAGAACATTTTCCCAGCAAATTTCTTTATATATGGAAATGTTTCAGCTGACAAAGATTTGTAAAAGTCAACGAGTGTTACAGCATTAAACATTTCTTTCACAGTGTGATCTGACTGCGTGTCAGTAAGTTCAAGCTGCTCCTCCTCAGGTGCTGTATCAATATCAGCAGTGATGGGAGAAGAGAGCAAATTGAATTTAGGCTCTATTTTTTTGAAGTCCTGAAATCCTGTGACCTCGTCCTCCAAACTCTGCAGATGATCCCTAATCTTATCAGAAACACTTTCAGGCACTTTCTGTTTTCCTAATAAAGGGAAATGACAGAAATTGCCTTCACTTGCTTGTCTTGCAAAAAGATCTACTTTTACTTATTTAAATGCGGATACACCGCCAGCGTACTCCAAAAGGAGGGAGCTTTACTTACAATCGAAAGTTGCAGCCATTTACATCTAATGGTAATACAAGATATCATAAGCTAACGCCTAATCAAAAAATGTTATGGAACACAGCAGCTTGCCCTTGGCTTCCTATAGACTTGGCTCAGTGCCAAGGCACCTACCCCACTCCCAGCCACATAGAGGTGTCTATTATTGGAAGCACTGAAGTTAGAAATTTATAGATTTATTGTTGCAAAGACAAAATTGAAATTAACCAGATCAACCAGAAAAGTGCGTGTGTGTGTGTGTATATATATATATATACACACACACATATATATATACACACACACACATATATATATATACACACACACACACACACACACACACACACACTGCGCATGCGTATTTATGTGGCCTTCCTAGTGGAAAATACGAGACGAATCTTCAGTGGTGCACGGGAAGGAAATTTCGATTCAAGGCGGATTTTTTCTGATGTCTTGGTGGGCCGCAAAACAACCTGTATCAGGCCGCAGTTTGCCCACCCCTGCACTAGAGTGTTACATTTATTATAAATGGTGAACCTGTGTGTCAAAAGTCTATAGTTTACATTAGGATTCACTCTTGGCATTGTGCATGGGTTTGGATAAATGTATAATGACATGTATCTACCATTATAGTATCATATGGAGTTTTCTTACTGTCTAAAAATCTTTTGTGCTCTGCTTATTTATCTCACCCTTTCCCCTTTCCCCTTTCCCCTGGCAATCAATCACTAATCTTTTTACTGTCTCCATAATGTGGCTTTTACAGAATGTCATATAGTTCGAATCATACAATATGTAGTCTTTTCATTTTGGCTTCTTTCACTTAGTAAAATGCACTGATATTTTCTCTATGTCTTTTCATGGCTTGATAGTTTACTTCTTTTTAGTGCTGAATAATATTCTATTGTCTGGATGTACCAGTTTAGCCATTCACCTACCGAAGGACATCTTGATTGTTTCCATGTTTTGACAATTATGAATAAAGCTGCTATAAACATCTGTGTGCAGGTTTTTGTGTGGATATAAGTGTTCAACTCCCTTGGTAAATACCAAGGAGTGCAACTGTTGGATCATATGGTAAGAGGATGTTTAGTTTCATGAGAAACTGCTGACCTAACTTCCAAAGTATACATTTTGCATTCCCACCAGCAATGAATGAGAGTTCTTGTTGCTTCACATCCTTGTCAGCATTTGGTGTCATCAATGTTCTAGATTTTGGCCATTCTAACAGGTTGTAGTGGTATATTTATTTTTCTTTATAATTACTGTATTCTTCAAGTTTTTTGCATTGATCATACATTATTTTGTAACAGAAAAAAATGTAAAATTGAAAGCTACAAAGTCCATGTATTAATAGCAAGGAAGGGATGGTGGGGGAATAAATATTATATAACATTACATAAAGAAAAATATAATACAAAATAATACTACCAGAAGAACAATTATGATTTTTAAAGATTTATTCTTGTTTTTTTTTGAGAGAGAGAGACAGACAGAGAGAGACAAAGAGAGAAGGGGGAGGGCCCAGAGCAGTCTCCATAGTTGACAGCATTAGTTTTCCATATAGTTTCACTCCACAGGTGGGCACGGGGCTGCACAGGGCAGGAACTGGGCTGGGAGCCTCCCACATATGTCCCAGCAAGAACTGAACTGGGGGCACACCCCAGTTCAGCATATGGGTCCGCCTGGGCCGGAGCTGGGATTTGATCCTCGGTCTCCAGGGCTGCAAAGCAAGCGCTTAACCTGCCGAGTCATCGCAGCTTCCCCTATGATTTTTAAAAAAGATTTATTTTATTGTTTTTGACAGAGAAAGAGAGAGACAGAGAGAGACAGAGAAAGAAGAGGGAGGGCCCAGATCAATCTCCAGTTATACATCATCAGCTTTAGACATAGTTGCATTCCACACAGGTGGGCAAGGGGCCGCACAAGGTGGAAATTGGGGGGCTGGGAGGGGCTCCTGCATGGGAGGCATGCTCCTGAGAGCTGGGGGCTAAACCAAGGGCCTCCCACATGGGAACCACACCCCAGTTCAGCACTTGGGTCCACACCGGCCAGGGCTGGGACTGGGACCAGGACTTGATCCTCAGACCCTGGGGCAGCAAAACGAGCGCTCAACCCGCTGAGCCATCCTGGCATACCCCAATTATGGTTTTTAAAATTGTAAAAACAATTGTAACAATTATATGCAAGTTAGCTTTTTCATTCCTTGGTGTGTGTGTGTTGGGGGGTGCTGGGGGATTGGCTACACCTAAAATGTATTGTTTATAGAGTAGTGTTTGCCAAAAGCATCTTGAAATACTCTCTATATTCTTGTTATTTAAAAACAAAAAATAGTAATACAATTATAAAAGTAAACAATGTGATATTTTAAAGGGCAAATATGTAAGTATTTGAAACAAGTCATAAAAGCATTGACTCCTATAGTGCCATTGTTAAACAAAAATATTTAACTTCCGCAGTCTCAAGTCTTTTTAAAAGAAAGGGTTTATTAGGCCATGGCTAGCTAAAAAAGAAGACCGATCTGGGGGCCTGGAGTCTAAACCACCAGCAGGATGGCTCAGTAGGAAAGACACATATCATTTTGGAGTTTTGCAAGCATTTTTACACATCAAATATGGGAAGGATACATACATTGTTCTGAAAGGATTAACTTAGCTATAGACACAGGGTATGGAGAAGGTGAAGCAGGGCTAGTTCTGGGATACGTTCAGCAAAATCCAAAACAAAGTCTCAAAATCTCCTATAAACAAGATGCACAGGCTCCTAGGGTTCTACAGTGCCTGGTTAGTCTTTCTTTTTCCATAGTTTCAGAAATAGTCACCTGGAAGTTAATTTAATAATTTCAACATACACTAAGGAGTGTGAGCAGTCTTCTTCTGTTGGTTCTGCACTGCAGTTGTTGATTAACTCCTTTTTGTCTCTCTTCCACTGTCTGGCCTACTGTAATTTAATTTCAGAATTCTCTGCTTGTCACCATTAACAGTTACATTTCATTCTATGTGTCAGTGTTTATTCAGTTTATATTCAGTATATACACTAGTAGGTGTATAAGGTAATTTTTGTATTTGTTAACAAATCATGCTTTTTTCTTAAATTATAATTTTAAAACAAATATAAAGTGTACACACTTGTGAAACAAGAAAAAGGTAGAATTTTGCTTTAATGTATCTAATGGTACAATAGACTTGACTTTATAATACAATCTTTAATAAATATATATTTATCTAAAACAACATGCTTTACCTAAAATTGCTTCTATATAACAAAATAGTTCAAAAATTCCTAAGTGAATTGGTAAAATCATGTATTACTACAAAAGGGTTAAAAACAAAAAAGTTGAAAATGTTCATGTAATGTTTAAGAACACTGGATTTTGGAGTCAGAACTGGATTATAATCTAGACTTTCTTCTTGGAAGTGATAGAACCTCGCTGAGCTTCCACTTTTTATCTGTAAAATTGGGATGATACGAGTATCATAGCTGTTTTAATGGTTAAACTATATTATATTTGTAAAAGTACAGAACTTGTCACAGGGCAATCCTTCAATGAATGTTAGCTATCTTTTCCATCCTGGGGTAAAAAAAGAGGGTGGATAAAGAGGAATGATTCTCTACCTGTGGCCACACTTCTGCCTACCTTAAGAAAAAATCCAGAGTACACTGGTCGTTCTTGCTAGACACTGGCATCACTTGTGGCAAAGGATCTGCCCACAAACTACATTTTTTCTATCTTTCGTCCAATCACATTACCCCTGGAGTGCAGGACACTCCCTCTTCTGCATTCTTTCTTGCCCCTACTCCCATCCCAGCTTTCCAGCCTACCTTTCCCAGTCACTTATTTCTCTCAGTCCCGCCCAGAGATCGTGGCTTTCCCCCCTCCCATTCCTACTTCTAACTTTCCCGCCCTAGTTGCTCTTGGCCAATCGGGAATGTAATTGTCTCTTCTTTCCCAGCCTCTCGGTGACGTAAAGAGAAGTGAGGCCTCTAATTGGATTTCCCGGAGCAAGAACTCACCAATAACAGGCAGACATTTTTGGAGCAGACGCACAGCTAGTATTGTCGCTGGCGATTGGCTGGAGTGACCGAGACAGGAAAATGGCTGCGAGCCCCTCTGTAGTCCCGGTGGCCCTGACGGCTCCGGTTATACAGGTCTTGTCAGCGAGCGGCGATTTCTCAAATTTGCGGGAAATTAAAAAGCAGCTGTTACTTATCGCCGGCCTTACCCGGGAGCGGGGCCTACTGCACAGTAGCAAATGGTGAGATGTTGGGGTCGGAAGGGATCGGGTTTGGGTCCTTGGCCTTGGGGGTTTTGTGGAGTTGATTCAGTTTGCGGGGGTGTTCCAGGTCCGCGGAGTTGGCCTTCTCCCTGCCGGCGTTGCCTCTGGCCGAGCTGCAGCCGCCTCCGCCTATTACAGAGGTAAGGACTTCTTCACAGCAAACGCTTCTCATCGACCCAAGAGGTACTGAGTGACCTGTCACTGGAGGGGAGCAGACTGCTTGGCAGGAGTGTTTGCAGAGGGAATTCAGGCATTTAAAGACTTGGGTGTTTTAAGCGATTTTATCTTTGTGGTCTGTTGAGCTCGGAAAGATTTGATGATGCTCTTACCTAAGCTGGAGAGAATTAGTAAGTGATCCTTAAGATTTCAGCCTTTTAGATTTTGTAGCCCAACGTAGACAATATTAATAATGGTAAGGAGAACCAAAGGATTTTACAGAAGGAAGAAAATGGCTTTGGGGTCACACAGCTCTGGTTTCAAATATCAGCCACACTAGTGACTTTTGGCACCTTAACCTCCTGAATCATAGTTTCCTCATCTGTGCAATGCGAATAATAGTATTTACTTTATGGTGCTATTGAGAGAATTAAATGAGATACGAATACATTTTAGATATGATCTGTAGTACATGTTTACACAGTCTGTGCAGTCTGAATGCTTTTCATCATAACCCATTTTGTTGTTCCTAAGAGATGCTATTTCTTGATTTGTTTTTTACCCCCACTTAAAAACAATGAATACTTCCTACTCCAAAAGGTATATAATGAAGGTGAAAGAGAGCAGAGGAAGAAATAAGCAAATGGTTAGTGGGTGTGAAATGGACCATCAGAATCCTAAACTGAATGGCCACAGTGAAGGCATGTTTATCCAGTGAAGAAAACACTGAAGATTTTTGTTTGTTTGTAAAAATTTATTTTTATTGTTTTGACAAATGCAGAGACAGAGAGAGATAGAGAGAGGGGGGAGGGCCCAGAGCAGTCTCCATAGTTGTATGTCATCAGTTCTTGACATAGTTTCATTCCACGCAGGTGGATAGGGGTTAGGGGGCAGGCAGGGGAACTCCCATATGGAAGGCACACCCCCTAGGGCTGGGGGCTGAACCAGGGCCTCCCACATGTGAAGCGTGCCCTTGCAAGAACCGAACTGGGGGCCTTCCACATGGGAAACACTCCAGTTCAGCATATGGCTTCACATGGGCTGGGGCTGGGATTTGATCCTCGGACCCCAGGGCTGCAAAGCAAGTGCTTAACCCATTGAGCCATCCCGGCATCCCCCATCAAAACTTTCTTGAAGTACAAAAAGTGCAATTGAACAGTATATTTGCATGTATGTAGAAATCTAAAAGCCTGGAGAAGGAAGGGAATATCAAATATGCCAGACATTTTTCATGACTTTTTCACTTTTTTCTCATATACTGCCTCCCATTTTACATATGAAGAAATGAATACTTAGGAAAGCTAACTTAACTTTCCTACTTATGTCATGAAACCAGGAAATCACAGTGTCAGAATTTAAATCCAGGCGTCTAATGCTAAAGCCTGTGCAACTTCTTACTACATTTACAGAAACAATACAAGGTTCTGAGTGTTTTAGTTTAGTTTTTTAAACTTTTATCTTCTCCCCAACTTTTTATTTTGAAATAAAAAGTTCTATGATCTTACTTCATTCATAAGTAAGTAAATAAATTAATATATCGGTCTATTAGGTTTTGGGGAGGAGGAAAATTCTTTTTTCTTATATCTTGAAATTAATGAATATGTACCTCTGATTAGAACTTTTGTTGTCCAGTTCCCAACCACTTACATAAATTTGTTTCTTTTCTAGGAGGATGCCCAGGATATGGATGCTTACACCCTGGCCAAGGCCTACTTTGATGTTAAAGAGTATGATCGGGCAGCACATTTCCTGCATGGATGCAATAGCAAGAAAGCCTATTTCCTGTACATGTATTCTAGATATCTGGTGAGGGCCAGTTACTGTCAGTGAAGCATCCATATTTAGAACCAAGTGGACAAAATTAAATCTTTTAAATAGCTTAGCAATAATCTACTTGGTGAATCTACTTTATAAATACAATAATAAAGAAGATACAAAGTAAAAATGGTATGAAAAGTAGTGAAAATATTGATAATATTCATTACTGACAAAGGTGTAGGGAAGTAGACCCCTTGTTTTAGGAGTAAAAGTTCATACAGCCATTTTGGAAGTCCATTTTGGCAGAGTTTGTCAATTTGAAGTACGATGACCAAACAGTTCCACTTTAAGAAGCTTAACTTGTCAAATGGAAATATTTCAATATGTGCACAAGGATATATGTACAGGGCTGTTCACTGAAGCATTATTTTATAATAGCCAAAAAAATGTCAACAATCTAAATATTTATTAGTCAGGAAATCCATTGTTTATTCTTGCCTGAAGTGTTCTTGACTATGATGTTGCAAAATTATGATTTTCCACTCCAGCACTTTTTCCACATTTACTATTCACCGCTTGGCATCCTACTCTAACCAAAGAGACTTCCCTCCCCTTCTCTGTTTATTTTTTGTTTATCTAGTATCAGTATGGACCCAAGGATTTCTTTTTTTTTTTTAAGATTTATTTTATTGATTTTTGACAGAGAGAAACAGAGACAGAGAGAAGGGGGAGGGCCCAGAGCAGTCTCCATAGTTGACATTAGTTTTCCATATAGTTTCACTCCACAGGTGGGCACAGGGCTGCGCAGGGCAGGAACTGGACCGGGAGCCTCCCACATAGGTCCCGGCAAGAACTGAACTGGGGGCATACCCCAGTTCAGCATGTGGGTCCGCGTGGGCTGGAATTCGATCCTCGGTCCTCGGGGCTTCAAAGCGAGCGCTTTACCCACTGAGCCATCCCAGCTTTCCCCCTATATTTTTAATTGCTCATAATTTATTGTACTAAATTATTTTGGTGTTCAAATTATTGCAAATTTGACCATTGGGAGCCCCTGAATAGTTGTTTAAAATTAGTAACCAGTGGTGGGTGTCATTTTGGTTGGACTTGGGCCTGTTAGGCTGGCTGCTAGTTTTAGAACAGGTTCAGAATAAAATGGAAAATACCTATTTGCTGATTTTCTTTTACAGTCTGGAGAAAAGAAGAAGGATGATGAAACAGTTGATAGCCTAGGTATGGATTTCTTTCTCTTACCTTTTGGTTAAAGCAGGATTTACACACACAAACGCCTACAGGAGCCAGACAGATAATATAAATGAGTGAAGTGATCTGGGGAGGACTGTTGCAAATTGTAGAACACAGCTGGCTAGTTGTCACCCAGCTGAGGGCTATCTTGTAGCCTGGTGTTGTCAGGGCTTTCTTCCCTTGGCCATGTTCGTTCCCTGCAACCTGGAGCTGAAAATTCAGATTTTTAGTTGAGGCTTCTGATTTTTAAATATTTATTTTTATTGTTTTTTGACAGAGAGAGACAGAGAGAAGGGGTAGGGCCCAGAGCAGTCTCTATAGTTGACAGCATTAGTTTTTCATATAGTTTCACTCCATAGGTGGGCGCAGGGCAGGAACTGGGCTGGGAGCCTCCCACATAGGTCCTGGCAAGAACTGAACTAGAGGCACACCCCAGGTCAGCATATGGGTCCACATGGACCGGGGCAGGGATTAGATTCTCGGTCTCCAGGGCTGTAAAACGAGCGCTTAACCCACTGAGCCATCCCAGCTTCCCTCACTTCTGATTTTTAAACATTGATAACTAATTCAGATTTTTTTTTTTAATACATATTTTATTTATTTATTTTTGACACAGAGAGAGAGAGAGAGAGAGAGAGAGAGAGAGAGAGAGATACAGAGACAGAGAGAGAACTGAACTGGGGGAGCTCCCAGTTCAGCATATGGTTCTGCACGGGCCGGGGCCGGGATTCGATCCTCGGTCCCCAGCACTGCAAAGTGAGCACCTAACCCACTGAGCCATCCTGGCTTCCCCAAATTCAGATTTTTAAAAACCTGTGTGAGCTCAACAAGATGATTGCAGACCAGTTATCAGTTACCCTGTTTCCCCAAAAATAAGACAATGTCTTATATTAATTTTTGCTCCCAAAGATGTGCTAGGTCTTATTTTCAGGGGATGTCTTGTTTTTCCATAAAGAAGAATACAGTACACATTTATTGTTGAACAAAAAAAAGGAAATTTATTACCTGTATACGGTACGGTAGTAGTTGTCATCACAAACCAGCATGACCAGACAAACTGTGAATCCTACAGTATCAAGAGTTTCTTGTTACTACCATTATTTCCATGTACAACAATCTATGGTACATTTACTCATTTATTCAATGACAGTCATGTCATCATCTTCTGGAACATCATCATAACAATCCAAACCCTGAATTTCCTGGTGAATTTATTGTGACTCCATTTCTTTCAGAATCAGTGGACCAAATCTCATGTTTAGCAATAGCACTGTCCTTAAATGAGTACTTCTTGTCAAGGTAGCCTGCTCATAGTGCATTTGCAATGCAGCTGTCAGTGATTTTCTCCCATGAATTCTTCACCCAAATCACAACCTCTTGCAGTTTAGGTTTCACAAAGTTTCCACACTGATTTCTCTCCATTCTATTTTCAATGTAGTCATTAATTTCCATGCGCAAATTGTCCTTGAATGGCTTGTTTATTGCAATATCAAGAGTCTGGAGATAGGCCGTCATTCCTGCGGGAATCCTTATAGGTCTTATTTTCGGGGAGGTCTTATTTTCGGGGGGGATGCCTTATATTTCAGCGAGAGGCAAAACTGTAAGTGGGTCTTATTTTCAGGGGATGTCTTACTTTCGGGGAAACACGGTATTTTTTAAATAATGTAAATGAATCATGTAAGATACCATTGGCTGCTTGTGAGTGTTTGATACAAGTTTCAGGTGTAACTGGTTGATGCCAAAAGGAGTATATAGGTCTATGAAATGAAGATCAGCAGTCTTCTCTTAGATCAGAGACTTTGTTTCTTCTCTAGGTCCTCTGGAAAAAGGACAAGTGAAAAATGAGGCTCTTAGAGAATTAAGAGTGGAGCTCAGCAAAAAACACCAGGCTCGGGAACTTGATGGATTTGGCCTTTATTTGTAAGTGTTAGAGTAATTTGGAACTCTCTATAACATATTTGCCTGAGTAGAAGAGAGATGTTATAGAACATTAACTTCTGTGATTAATCTTTCTTTTCTAGGTATGGTGTTGTGCTTCGAAAACTGGACTTGGTGAGAGAGGCCATTGATGTATTTGTAGAGGCTACTCATGTTTTGCCTTTGCATTGGGGAGCCTGGCTGGAACTCTGTAACTTGATTACAGACAAAGAGATGGTAAATTGAGATGAGCTATGTGAAAAACCCTGTGCTCTAAGTCTTTTGTAATTCTGTAATAATGGGGTGGGGCAGGAGAGGTTTGCTAAGCCTTTGATTATAGCTAGTAGCTCTTTGCCTCTTTCACTGTTGGGGTTTAGGTCTTCATTTGAAAGACAAAGGTCTAGCTCTTGTTCAGTAGTTGCTGTTGGATTTGCATCCAGTTGTACTAGAATATCTTTTTATATTCACATTTTAACATTTAAGTTTTGCTGTAACTTGTTTTATAGACTAAATGCTATTATAGTTTCTCTCCTAATTCCAAAGATGCTATTGGAAAGGTTTCTCTGACATAAAAGATTGTACTAAAAATATTTTTAAAGTCTGCTGAGCTCTCAGAGGACTCTAAAATTCAGATTTGTTAATGAATGACATAATGTATATGACATTGTTTTATAAACTGCAGTCTTTTTATTAGTCATTATTAGAAAACATTGTCTATAGAGTTTACTTTGCTGTTCTTCAGTAGTAATGAAAGTGATAACACAGTTCCTTTTTTTACCCTAAAGAGCCCAAGTCTGATTGATTTTCCCCATTAATGATATATGCTACTAAATCTGTGTCTGAAATCTTGTTTTACTTGTATTCACTTATCTCTAATTGCCTACTAGACTTTTATTGAAAGTTTGTTTTATCTCTAAACTCAAAATACACAGTCAAATTTCTCATCTTACCTACCAAATTCTTGTTCTTCCTTCCAACTTGATAGACTCTCATTAGTATCACTATTTTTTAAGACACCCAGTCTTAATACCTCAGAGTCATATTTGTCTCTTACCGTATTTTCCGGCATATAAGACGACCGGGCGTATAAGACGACCCCCTAATTTTACAGTTAAAACATAGGTTTAGGCCTATATTCGCTGTATAAGACTACAGCCTCGGAAGTGGGGGGTAGTCTTATACAGCGAATATAGGCCTAAACCTATGTTTTAACTGTAAAATTAGGGGGTCGTCTTATACGCCCGGTCGT
>PVKE010027616.1:0-21455 GCA_004027555.1 Craseonycteris thonglongyai | reverse complement strand
TATAGATGAATTATCTCATTTAATCCTAACAAGCCTGTGAGGTAGGTTCTTTTGTATCTTCTGTCTGATAGGCAGTCTGAGTGTTCTTTCCATTGACTTAAAAGATCTTTTGTTAATGTTGAGGAATGATACTATTAGCGTTGATGTTAATTTTGTAGCAGAGGTGAAATGGTAAAATATTAAGAATAATAAATGTTTATTTTTCCATTTTAAATGTCAGTTAAGCTGTAGCCATGTTATAATTTAAGCACAGCTATTTTTTTTAACTTTATTCTGATGTTATTCTGCTACCACCCTCTGACAATTATTGTTGGTTTTTCTATTTTATTCGTTGGTCTGTAACCCCACCTTGGCTGTAAAAGCCAGTGGATTTCATTATCTAATTCTGAGATAATCATTGGGTGCATTTTTATTTTATGAAATCTGGCTGGTGTATGTTATTCCAGAGATCTTTGCAGAATAAGTAAAATATTCTTTCATGAGGTCATGATATTAATGAAGTCATTACTATTTTTAGTATTCAAATTAATCTCTAGAGCCTTTACATGCCCATTATCAGGAACTCAAGTATCTCTCTTGAGACTCCTCAAACTCCCTGAATATTTCAAAACTCTGGAGACTTTCTCATTTCAAGGGGATGAGTTCTTCTTCACACTTTGGGGAAAGGATTAGAAAATCTGATCAATTCAATGAAAGAAAGTTTCCCATTTTTTGCTCCAATCACATTGTTCTCAGCCACATCTGTCATCACTAAACACATGTGGACCTACACATTGGGATGCTATATTTATCTGCTGCTCGTACGTCATGACTATCCTGGTAATACATTTCAGGGTCTAAAGTGCAGGAAGTTTATTTCCCCAATGTTTCCTTATACCATTGTATGCATCAACTCCAGTCCTAAAATTATTCCTACCATCTTGGATCTCAGACCTGGAAGTAAGATGCTACTATGTGAGTGTGCTAGGGACAAGGATGCTCCAAGCTTGGCATTCCAAAATGTTACAATGCAAAAATAGGTAGACACTGGAGTCAAACTGCCTGAGGCAATCTCTGGTTCAACTGTTTCATAACTGTGTGACCTTGGTAAACTCATTTATTCTCCCAGTTTTCCTGTGGTAAGATGCATATCCTAAAGGTATTTTGAGGTGACACAAATGAGGCACACAGAAAAACCTTTGATACAATAAGATTATGTTATTAATATTAAACAGTATTGTCGGAAAGCACACACAGCATCAGGGAAGTTCTACTAGCTTGAGATAAATTCCCTACAGACTTTGCCCATCAACCCACGAACCAAATTTATTTATTTATGTATTTAAGTATTTATTTATTTATGTTTAAGATGTATTTTTATTATTTTTGACAGAGAGAGAGAGAGAGAGATACAGAGAGAGACAAGGAGAAGTGAGAGGGCCCAAAGTAGTCTCCATAGTTGCATGTCATTAGTTTTCTACATAGTTTCACTCTACATGTGGGCATAGGGCTGCACAGGGCAGTAACTGTCTGGGAGCCTCTCACATAGAAGGCTCACATGGTGAGAACCAAACTGGGGGTATACCCCAGTTCAGCACATGGGTCCCCATGCACTGGGGTTGGAATTTGATCCTTGGACACCGGGGCTGCAAGACAAGCACTCAACATGCTGAGTCATCCCAGCTTCCCCTCATGAGCCAAATTTAGTCACTACTACAGGCACCCGGGTATAAACCCACTGATATGCCCCTGGGAAATCTCTTCCTCCTGTGGAGCCCTAGTGTCTAATCTCCTCAGTTCATCAAAGATGATATTCTAGGATTGAACCTCAAAAGGGAAACAGTGGAGGTCTTGATTTCTTCACTCCCTAAAGGTTCTGTGACCCCACCTTCTCCACAGTGATCAACACATCGTATTACTTGTAAGTGGCTATTCAGAAGAATTCTTATTTTTTGGTTTACAAACTTGGGTGTTCATCAGGTGAAGTCTGAAACTGACTGCTTTATACAAAGGGCAAGAAGAGACCAGAGAAAGAGGCAGACCAATCCAGATGGATAAATGGCAGGTTCAGTAAGCAAGGAACTTATGTACGAGGCTTGTCTTGGGCAGCTGTAAGCCAAGCAGATCTCTGTACCTGCCTGCCAGCATCTCAAAAGTTTATATAGAGACCTTAACTGGGTTCAGACATAAATACTGTCCAGATGGTCTCAACAACTTACTTTTTCAAAACTATGTCCTTGTATGGGTACTAATGTGGAAAGACTAGGTGAAATATATACCTTCCCAAAACAGGGAAGTAGGTGGAACCTCCAATTGCCTGGGTTGAGCTAGAGAGTCAATCAGCAGTCACATTGTCTCAATGACCTCCTCCAACATTATGCAAAAAACAAAACAAAACATTTTGTGATAGTTTTTTCCAAGAACAATAGCACATACTTGTCTTACACTTTTAATTGTAGAGTTGACTTTAGAGTGATTTTTAGAGCCAAAAACAAAACAAAAAACAACAACAACAACATAACTCTTCCTAGGCAATTTTCTCTTTATACCAAGACAAAGACATGGTTGGTGGGTTTTATAAAACAGCCATTTGCTTTTTTTTTTTAATAATTAAATTTCTATCTAAATCATGTGCCATGGTCCCCAATTACTTCATACCTAATTATAGTGACTTGCTTTCTGACATGAGAACTCATGGGTATGCCTAAAGGAAATGAAACTGAGAGTCCAGTAAGATTTTAATAACAACTTAAATAAAATCCACAATAATACAAGTACATGTTGTGCTTCCTGAAATCATATATATCTTCACTACTCAATTAATTCAGAGGATTGATTACAATCTTCCAGGCTAACACACTGTCTATGGTAGACAGGTCCCAAAAAGCAGTGTGCAAAGTTACATTACTGTAACCTAATTATACCCTATGCAAACATAAAATTTCCTCAACATTACACCTTTTACTTGCTTCAATATCCTAATAATGTACCTAACAATGGGTCTGTGCATCTAATGATTATTAAATCAACTCTATTTATTACATCCTTTAATCTATCTTTATATTACATTAATACATTACCAGTAGTTTTCTATGTTTGTATTTTTTTTAAATAAAAGGGAACAAGGTTACGAAAAAAACATCACACACTTCAACATGTTACACTAAGGACTAGAGGCAATAATTCTGCTTCATCCCAATTTCAAAAAAATAATAAATTACAGTATAAGAGGATTTATAAAAATAATATTTGTTTTTTTGAAGAATCAGGAAGAAAGAATGTATTAACTTTTAAAAAAAAATGGAGAGTGGTGGTGATAGTCAAATTAAAAAAATTAGAATTTATATAAAAGGTACATGAAATAAGATCTTCTGTCCCAAGAATCTAGGGTTCTCTCATCTAGTTCCTTGAGAAGTGATTTTTGTTGGTTTAAAAAGCATATTGTGGTCAGGACATCATTTTTAAAGGAAAAACAACATGGTACTTAAGTGTGAAAAGTAGATATGCATTACTTACAGTCTTTGCTTATGACGCAACATTAGCTGTCTTTGTAGCAATGCTCCTATGGTGCCATCAAGGGAACCAAACTTTGGTAGTCCAAGTTCATGGATACTCTATTCAAGTGCTATTATGGTAGGAAAATAATTTTAGTGAAAGTTAATGGAAACCACATTACACTGGTAAGCAATTTGACTGTAAGTCTATGAAGACCACATTATGATGGTCAAACAATTTCTCTGTAAGTCTAGGAAGACTGCATTAATAATGCCATTAAAGAACAAAACAATTTCAAATAAACTCTATGGGGACTCATTTTACTGTCATGATGGTGGCAAAATGATTTCAGTGTGTGTTTATGGAGAACCCCTTACAATGCCATTATGACAGCATTACAATAGTAAAAAAAAAAAAAAAAATTATAAGGAGCTCATTATAATGCCATTATAATTCCATTACATTGGTTAAAAGACTTCAGAGTAGTTCTACAGCAACATTACTACAATAGTAACAATTAGGTCATAGAACTTAGAATGTATGACACTTAAGGAAAAAACAAACGAACAAACAAATAAGCAAAAAACAGGTCGAGGTTCCAAAAGATATTCATGTCCAGCAAAGAATCAGATCTAAGAAAGTTTCACCTATTGAGTTTGTTTAACTTTATAAAAACTTTTTTTGCCTCTATATTGTCCAGTTCATCAATAATGGCTACAAGTATTTATAATGTAAATTAAAAGTTCAATTTTGCTTCTATGAGATAAATTAAGTTTATTGCCCCGAATGTGTTGCCACCTAGAATCTGGTGTCCCTAGGGAATCTACTTAATTTATGGACCACAATCCATAAGAGAAAGTTAAATTTTGCGTACCCATAGGAAGTGGTAGAGGTCTTGATCTTTGTTTCCAAAGAGTTCCCTGACTTTTATACATATTTGCTCAACTATTCTCAGGTGATCAATACTACCATTTAAGTGGATCTTCATTAATCAGGCTTGGTTGCCTAATCTTGAAGATTTTGCAATCATTTAGTTTCATGAATTTAAATTTATTGTATCATGACCATAGATTATCTCCCTATCTTCATTCAGCTCACTGTTAAACTTGGGTTATTGGTAGGAATGCAGTCTGTAAGGAGATTGTAGGACGGCTCAGTAGGATAGGCTGAATAATGGTCTCCCAAAGATGATGCCATCCTAATTTCTGAAACCCGGATATTTTTTACTTTACATGGTAAAAGGGACTTTACAGATGTTAAACTAAGGCTGTTGAGGTTAGGAGAATTATCTGGAATTATCTGGTTAGGCTCAATATCACAAGCTCTTCTAGCACAGAGGTGGGAGTGTCAAAGACAGAGGACGTGATGTAAAGGTAAAAGAACAGATTGGTGTGATGAAACCATAAGCCAAAGAATGCCAGACTTCTCTAGAAATTGAAAGAGGCAAGAAATGAATTTTCTCCTGGAGATTCCAGAAGGAACCAGCCCTTCTAAATACCTTGATCTTAGCTTCCAAAGACTCATTATAGATTTCTTACTTCCAGAACTATAAGAGAATAAATTTGTGCTGTTTTAAGCCACTAAATCTGTGGTAATTTGTTAATAAAGCAGCAATAGGACACTAATGTAGTAAAAATGGATTTTTTCAATTGTTATGAAATAAACAAATTAAAAAATTTTATTCTAAAGACAAGACCAGAATTATCACACTATCTTTACCTTCTGCAAAAAACAGAATGTAATTATTTATTTTTAGATAATCCACTTACTTATTTGCATGTCTTTAGGTATTGTATGTGTTTTAAATATAATTACTTTTCCACACTCATATTTTTCCTCTTGATTCAAATCCTTCCAATAATGTCTTTCAAATAAGATATCTGATAAAAAAAGAGACATACCGAAAAGTTTGAAAACATAAGGAATTATACTGCCATCAAGAAGAATTTGAAACTTATAATGAATATTTTCAACCAAAGGTATCCCTAGAAATATTGCATTCTTTCTACAGATGTTTGTTCTCTATGTGTGTGTATGTATGTATGTATGTATGTATATGTATATATGTATCTATCTATCTCTCTATCTATGAGGATTTCTTTTATTGTTTTTGACAGAGAGAGATAGAGACAAAGAGAAACAAAGAGGGGGTGGGGGGAGGGCCCAGAACAGTCTCCATATTTGTATGTCATCAGTTTTAGACATGGTTTCATTCCACACAGGTGGGTACATAGCTGTGCAGGTTGGAAAACAGGCAGGGGTCCCGCCCCCCAACACACACACACAAATGGGAAGCACACCACAGTTCAGCATATGAGGCCGCAAGGGCCAGGCTGGGGCCAGAACTCATCCTCGCACCTTTGCACTGCAAAGTGATTGCTCAACGCACTGAACCATCCCAATGTCCTCTATTTTTTTCTGGCCTGGGAGAATATATGCATTTAGAGAAACATTCTGAGCTATGAAACAGGAAGGAAAAAAAAAAGAAAAGAAAGAAAGAATATTAGTCAACCCAGCCTAGAGTGAGGATAGAGTAATTAGCGTAATGTGCAAAGACAAATAGTGATCAGCAAGGGTCTTGGTGCATATTTACGTTTCTCAGCCTCCTTTGTAGTTGGGCTAGAGATGTAAAGGTGAGTTCTGGGAGACGACAATGTGAATGGGGACAGATGTGCCACTTACAGTTCACAACATTTAAGAGCCATTGTGCCTCCTCCTCTCTTCCCTTGTTACAACAAATTTTGAAGTCATATGGTAACAAGGAAACATGACAAAATGGAACAAACCTGCATCCTTCAATTACCAAATATGAAGCAATCCTCTGCTAAGCTATGTTGGATAGCTTTTAGTGTACTGTTTGTCTATTGTGACAGTTTAGCATTTATTACCTTAACTAATTAACATGCAGAAACCAAAAAAAAAAAAAAAAAAGAGTTGAAAAGTTCTTCACAAAGTTTTTCTCCAGAGGTATGTGCCCCCCAAATAAAATTTATGTAGCCCTTAATGGATATGCCAACATAAGACAAAGGGCAATAGGTGATGGGATTTAGAGAAATGATTCCCAAAAGAGCATATATAGTATAAATAATTGAAATACTTATTAATATTATTGTGGGGAGGATATTACAAAGAAACATCATTTGGTTGTTGCTTAACTTTTAAGAGGTAGAAATAAGTTTAAGAGCAAGGTAAGCTCAGGAAGCCTAACCTTAAAGGTATTTGCATGGAGAAAGGAGATGAATCTAAATGTAACATAATTTTGTGAGGTAAATTACACCAAAGCAATACGTGTTTCAGTGGCAGATTCATTTTCAAGAACTTTAGTGAACTTGAGGCCCCAACAAGAAGACTCATGCTTTATCGATATGCAAGGGGATGCCGCCCTGAAAGGACGCCACTGAGCTCTCTCCTGTCACGGGTGCAATTAGCTGACCATCTCCAGCTGTAGCAATTCTGTCGCTTGTACTGAGTCCGTGCTTACCCAACTAATGGCTGAGTACATGGGGGTACTTAAGCCCGGTCATTCACGCTCACTTCTGGGACTGCTGAGCCTTTGCTAGGAGACTTGTCAGTGGTCTGCTTGAACGTTTCTCAGAACTGTAATGAATCTGACGTGTTCCTATACAATGTTCTGTCTCCCCATTCTTTCACAAATATCAGACGTGCACGCGCCAGAATTCAGGTCTTCTCCTCATCCCTTCAACCTTCACAGATTTATTCCAGCTCCTCATCCAGTGTTTCTTGAAAGACCTGAACTGACATAGGTGACACTGGAATTTGGGTTCTAGGACTGGCTCCCTCCCCATTCAGAGAACAATGAGGAAACCCAGTCAGGGTGACAAAAGAAGTAGGGTTAAGCTCTGGAAAAATTCAATACAAATTTTTTATCCAAACTTTGTTTTGTTTGTTTGTTTTCTTATTGCCTCATTCATGGGGTTTTGTTTGGCTATTGGGCAATCCAGACTGGCTCTGGGCCAGTGAAGACTGAAGCTTTATCAGGGAAGTACAGTAAAGTTTTAGTATCAACACATTCATGCTCAACCTGTATTTTAATACAAATCTTTAAAAAATAACAGAATAGAAAAGCAAAGCAAACAGCTCTCTGGAAATAGAATATGCCAGATTTGAGGTTGTCACTACAAATATTCAAGACAATTCTTTTTTCGCAATTCTATTTTATATTTATTTTTTATAAAAAGACATTCTATAGTTTTTATGTGCTCCTTTCCCCCATTTTCCAAAATAATATTAAGGGGATTTATTGTTTGATGAAGTCTAAAATTGTTTTAATCTTTCTTTTCTTTTTAGTATTAGCAAATAAGTGCAATTTCAGCGGTATTTCATCCTTATGTTTCTAATTTGTTTGCAATTAAATAACTTAAAAAGTAATTTTTGAAGTTTTTAGAACTTTTCCCTGTGAAAAAAGGAAGGTCATGCTTTGCCAAGAAGGCATAAACTTGAATATTTAAAAGTTTAAGTTTGGTTTAAAATTTCAACCACAAGAAAATTCACTGGGCTTTGAACTCAGAAGAATAAATTCTCAAACTTTCTGTATCTTACCAGCTAATGTTTCCGGGTCATAATATGAATCTTAATAAATTTAAGTTACTCTAAAGGTGAAAAATGACTGGATTTTATAAGAGCTGGAAAGCTACGCTCTAGATAAGTCACCCTCTTCTCTTGGAAGTATAGGGGAAGAAAGTCAGGATTGTACTTCTGAGAAACAAAGATGAACACAAGAATATAGCCTCTACAAACCCATCGGCACACCTGTACTTTCTACTGAGTTCTGATGAATATTAAGTTCTAAGTTCAGATGCATTCTCAAGCCACATGGCCATCCACAGGTGCATCTTAGGATTCCAACTCCCCTAAATGGTAAGATTCCACACAAAGTTATGAAAAGCTAGATCCAGGTACACTTTGCACAGCACCTATGATTGATTGCACTGAAGCCAATATTGGATAGATCTTAGATGTGAATAAAAGTGAAGGTCAAGCTGATCTCCAAAGAGTTTCTGACACCGTTTCATCAGAAAAACCATTAGTACATTTCTAAGAAATGGTCAGACGGATCTTGTCTGGACCTAAGCTACACCTGGAGAGATCTTTGGCATCTGGATTTTTCGTCCTGCGTGCCCTGTATCTCCCTGACTTTTCCAAGGCAGCACAAAATACAGAAATGGCCTGTTGCCCTGGAAACTCTGCACAGTGGGCTGCCACAGGACTTTTTCTGGCCTGTGTGGGGAGGTGGATGAACCCTGCTTGACTGGTGTCATTATTAAATGCAGGAGAAAATAGTAACAGTTAAATGCTTCACAAAATGCCCTACTGTTTATAGCCATTTCTGCCCCACTAGTTGCCTTGTAGGGCCAAGGTGGGGAAAATGTCTACATTCTATGCATAACAACGACCATCACTGACAAACTAAGAAGGGCAAGGAGTGTGGTGGAAAAGACATTGGATTGGAAGTCATAAGATTTGGTTTCAGCCACAAACCAGTTTTGTGACCTTTAGTAAGTCACATAAATTAACCAGTTCCCAGTTTTCTCATTAAAAAAATAAAATAAAATAAAAACCCAGTGATCCTTTGGTTTCCTTATATCTATATAAAAGTAAAATTCTGTGTTTTTAAGTGGTGGCACAAGGTTCATTAGGAGTTACAGAACGTCCTTTACTAAAACAGATTATTTTCAGGAAAAGGTTAGGCTGTGTTTGTATCATACTGAAAGTAAAATTTTATCAAATTTCTTGGTGTTTTAATTCCGTGAGAGGTAGAATTGGTGCCCCTCGGTCTATAGATAGGGAAACTATGTTAGGTCAGCCTGGAAAAATATCCTGGTTGCATTTGATAGCAGCCATAAGTGATAGGGAAATAGAGTCCAGTCGGTTCATCTCATGTCATACTTGAAAAATCATTTTTGCATTTATGCATTTATGCTTAGGAGAGCTGACTCAGGAATGCTGTGACAGCTTTTAACTTAGAATTCTCTTATTTTTCTGGATTTCTGTCTCCTTCTTAATGGTATTTTAATGCAGTTTTTGTGTTCAATTATAATAGTGTTGCTAAATACAGTAGGTCTGATTCCACAGAAGAAGAATAGTTTTTTCAAAATCAGCATTTTTCTGCTGATTTGCCAGCTGTTTCAATAAATACTCATCTCCCAACTTCAAATGCGTATATTGCACTCTTACTAAATATAAATGCCATCCACAGCTACTGTATTCTAGCTTTTGAGTTCTCCTTAAAACCAACCACAAAATCTACACTATGAGAGACTCATCTTTCGACCATGTATAGGTGATTTTGCTTATGCAGGTGTTATAAGAAGTAATTAAAAAAAAAGAGTAATCAATGATTTTTATTGTCATTTCTTCCCAATGCAAATGTCTAAGTATGAGTGAGTGAACACTTCTTCTAGTTTAGCCCTCTATACTATTTCTATCTTTAAACCACAGTGAGTAAGTCAGGGTAACTTAAATTTATAATAAGAAAGCCATGTACATTTCATATATAAATATTTCTTTTTTCAAAAAGACTTTTCACCTGCCTTAGTGGGTAGAATCTAATATACATTAAGCTTCTAACATAAGTTTTTACTTTAAAAATCAGTAAGTTATATGGATTTGGGATAAGAAACAGGCATTATTAAAAACTACCGGTAAATTAAATGGTTGTATGTAGTGTCCTCAATATAAATTCTGTGCTTCGATACTAATAAAGTAATAACCCTGGCTAAGGATCAGCAGGAATATCAGATGATACTTTCAGCTGTCCATTGTTTTTCCCATAGTCCTCAGTGAATTGTATGTGTGCATTTTTCTTATTTTAATCAGCATTGCAAGAAATACAAGCAATTAAGCCTTTCAATATCTTTTAACAATAGCAAAAAGACAGCTATAGTAATTGCAGTAAGCATATTTGTTGGTGTTTGGATTTAGAAAAATACTAGTTGGTCTTTTATTTGACAGAAACTAAAGCTGGAGAATTGTTACAGAAACAAATGAATTCCAAAGCAGAGTCACTTCACTTAAAAAAAAATACTATGCGTCTATGCTTTGGAGTAAATATTTGTATCTAATAGCATAGTCAGGTTAATTAAAAGAAAGTTCGAATTGCTGGGTTCTTAGGTAGTAGCCCCTACTTATTGAATCTGGGATTGATAACAAGCCTCTATGGTAACTATGTCCACAAACACCAAGCTGACTATTTTCCAATCAAACTATTTTTACCCCACACCTTCAAAAGATGAGGAAAAAATGTGAAGCCCCACGGTACTGAACCTAGCGTACAGGATTCTCAGACGTGTAGGTGGCCAGGAGCAAATGGCCAGAAAACACTCCTTTTTGGTAACTTGTTTTCACAAGATGACATTCGTGGCCCACCCTGAATTCTTGATACACAGACTATCTACACATAGCACCAATGTGAGGGGGCAAGTATGCTGAATGCAAACAACCAGGTATTGACTAGATTTGGCCACTTTGGGTTGTTGGTTTTGTCAAAATAACTGGCCATTTAAATGAATTCAATCATTTAAAAAATCAGTATGTGGATGCAGACACAGCCACAGTCTAACATAGTTGACATTCTGTTCCTTGCAGCTGGAATTAGAAATTAGGCACTTTTTTAGACTCTCATCCATTCATAGCCCATTTTCTTTGCATACTTTATGGTTTGAGTTTTCTAAAATAAATCTTATATGCAAAGTTTGATTTTAAATGTTTTAAGTCAATGTAATTGGAATTGTTGACAGTATTTTCTATGGGTTTTATCAGATGATCATCGTAGTTACACCAAACCATCCACATTGGAGATATTCTGAAGTTTTATATGAGATTTACAAATGAAACATTTAGTTTGGTATAATTTTACACTTTATCTAGAAAGTTTGGTACTACAAATAAAATCTGCAATTTGAAGAAGAGCTGTCTTTCTGATTGTTACCAAAAGATCACTGATTAGAATTGGCTCTAGGGGAAGCTGGGATGGCTCAGCGGGTTAAACGCTTGCTTTGCAGCCCCAGAGATGGAGAATCAAATCCCAGCTCCAGCCCAGGCAGACTCACATGCTGAACTGGGGTGTGCCCCCAGTTCAGTTCTTGCGGGGGCCTATGCGGGAGGCCCCCAGCCCAGTCCCTGCCCTGCACAGCCCCGCGTCTACCTGTGGAGTGAAAACTATATGGAAAACTAATGCTGTCAATTATGGAGACTGCTCTGGGCCCTCCCCCTTCTCTCTGTCTCTCTTTGTCTGTCTCTGTCAAAAAACAATAAAAATAAATCTTTTAAAAAAAGAATTGGCTCTACTTTGTAAGCCATTTAGAATATAAGTTTGTTTATTTGTTAAACCCATTAGAATATAAGCTATCTGAGGGCTGGGACTTTACACTTTTCATAGTTGTGTGCTCAATGCCTACAACAGTGCATGTCATGCACCATGTCTCCACCAGATGTTTTATATATTATATTCAGGTATTTCATACAATTTAATATGTGCATTCCAAATGCCATGGTAGATTTTGAGATCATCAAACAAAATATAAGCTTTTTATAATAAAAAAGCTAGTTGTCCAGCAAAAAATAAAGAGTTGATTATAGTATATGCTAAACATTGAAGCGTGTAGTAATATGGAGGAGAAGCCACCAACCAAAAGTATGGCCGTCAGGAAACACACCAGTAATCAAGGGGTGTCTCATCAGCTAAGATTTTAAAAATGTACAGATACTAACCAAATGAAGGAATAACAGACCAATAGCTAGAGAAATATTTAGGAAACTAAAATTTAAAAGGTCATATGAACTCAGTCAAAAAAGAGAGGGGGGTTATAACTTGAAGAGAACAAAATCACTATAAATTTCTTTTTGGGAACACGGCATAAAATAAATGAGTTTTAGAAAGATTCTTAACTTCAGTATGAAGAGTAGGTTGGAAAACAACACTGAAATAATCCACTTGGGAAATAATGCAGATCTACAATAAGGCAATGGCTTTGAAACTAGGCTTAAATGCATTTGAGAGATACTTAATAAGTAAGAAGGAAAGAATTAACAGACATAAGTTTTAGGGATGGAATAAAAGTGTTGGTAGAGCTAAAGATGCTTAGCTTGAAAGACCGGACGGATGGTGGTGCCATGCAACAGGATAAAGAATATAGGACAAGGAGAAGTTTACTGGAGCTGACTGCTTGGGAAGAATAGTAAAATTCATTTGGAGCATGTTGAACTGGAGATGCCAGTGACACACAGAAGTGGACACACCCAGTAGAAAGCAAGATATATGCATGTGATATTGAGCAGAGTGATACAGGGTGACAGAAAGGACTTGGAAGTCATCACATACAAATGGAAATGAGGTCATAAGAAAAGAGCTGAGGATGGAACCCTAAAAAACAGCAACAAATAAGAACAATCAGTGAGAGAATCAACAGGGATTCCGGGCTTGCTCAGAAGCTTGAGAGCTTTCCTTGCAATGGTGAGGTCCGGGGACTGAATCCCAGCCCTGGTCCCAGCCCACGCAAACTCATATGCTGAACTGTGGTGCAACTAGTAACTGCCAGGATGGACCAGTGCAGAGTGTTCCCGCTTCCCATCCCATGCGGGAGGCCCCCAGTTTAGTTCCGCCCAGCACTGCCACACATCTACCTGTGTGGGATGAAACTATGTCACAACTAATGATGTACAACTTTGGAGATTGCTGTGGGCCCTCCTCGCTTCTCTCTCTCACCTTCTAAAGAAAGAAAGAAAGAGAAAGAAAGAAAGAAAGAAAGAAAGAAAGAAAGAAAGAAAGAAAGAAAGAAAGAAAGAAAGAAAATCTAAAGAGAAACAACATATATAAGAATGATCAAAAGTTTAAGAAAAAAGAACATCTGGCAAAGCAGGGACAGAAATAAATTTTGAGGGGAATAGAGTCTGTCAAAAGTGACATAAAAATCAGGTAAGATGGAGACCAAAAAATATTGAAAATAAGTATCAGACTCTGCAGTTAGGTGAGTTTTTGTTTGTTTGCTTGTTTTTTTGTATGTGCTTTGTTTTGGTTTTGACAGAGAGATAGAGACAGAGGGAGAAAGAAAGAAGGGGGAGGGCCCAGAGCAGTCTCCATAGTTGTACCTCATTAGATTTTCATTATGGCTTCATTCCACACAGGTGGGTGCAGAGCCCTTTAGAGCCTGACCTGGGTGTGAGCCCCCCCCCCCACACACACACATGGGAGGCATGCCCCCGTGAACTGGGGGGCCAAACTGGGGTCCTTTTACATGGAAGCTCACCTCCTACATAAAAGTTCACCCCAATAGGAACCAAACTCGGGAATCCCTCACACACACATGGGACACACACCCCAGTTCAGCATATGGGTCTGCACAGTCTGGGACTGGGACTCAATCTTCAGACTTCAGGGCTACAAAGTGAGCACTTAACCTGCTAAGCCATCCCGGCATCACAATGAGGTAGTACTGACCAACCATACTGAAAGAGAATGGTGATCAGTGGCCTGGAAAATAGAGAGGTTAGGAAGTGAAGAACAGACAGGCTCCTTTGTATAGATACGGATAGACATGAAAGAAATTCTGAAGCTAGTAAGGAATAAAAGCTTTACAGAGCAGCATTTTAGTTTTATCTATGATTATTTGTTTACTCAGCCATTTATGCCAATATTAGATTTAAAAGAGTATAACTAAAAGAATGGGTTCTCTGAGTAGGTATAGCTTGATGGGATCCAAGCCACAGGGATGTTATTAGCACTGCATGAAAGAGAGGCAACATTTTCTGTGAGATATTATGGTAGGAATGAAGTGCATGTGGGTACAGAAAAGCTGGTGGTTGGAGTGGGGAGAGGCTTATGATTTTTTATTGTTAAATCTATTGGGCTGACCTTGGTTGGTGTAAAAGTCTATATTACATTGTATATGTATTGCACTATGTGTTCACCACTCAGCTCTCTTTCCATCACCATATGTTTGATTTCCTCTCCCTACTGGGCCCCCCCCCAACTCTCCCACCCACCTCCCCCTTACCCTCAGGTAACTGCTGAACTATTGACTGTGTCCAAGAGTTTTTGTTTCTTTGTTACCTTCAGTTTTATATTCCACCTATAAGTGAGGTCATATGTTTCTTGATTCTTTCAGTCTGACTTACGGTATTTTTCTTAGTAAGATGGTATCAAGGTCCATCCATGTTGTCACAAATTGCTGTATATCATCGTTTCTTATCCCTGAGTAGTATTCCATTTTGTAAATGTACCATATCTTCTTTATGCAATCACCTATCAAAGGACACTTTAATTGCTTCCACAACTTGACCACCATGAACAGTGCTGTGATGAACATTGGAGTACATATATCTCTGCTGGGTTGTATGGCAATTCCATTTTTAGTTTTTTGAGGAATCTCCACACAGTCCTCCATAGTGGTATACCAATTTACATTCCAATCAGCAGTGTATAAGGGTTTCTTTTTCTCCAAAGACTCTCCAGCACTTGTTATTCCTTGTCTTGTTGCTTAGCCATTTTAACAGGAGTGAGGTAGTATCTCATTGTGGTTTTAATTTGCATTTCCCTAATAGCTAGTGATGTTGAGCATTTTTTCATATATCTGTTGGCCATTTGTATGTCTTCATGGGAGAAGTGTCTATTTAGGTCTTCTGCCCACTTTTAATTGGATTATGTTTTGTTGTTGAGTTGTATGAGTTCTTTATATATTTTAGATATTAGTCCCTTATCAGAGGCATTGTTTGTAAATATTTTCTCCCATTCAGTTGCTTGTCTCTTTACTTTGTTGATGGTTTCCTTTACTGTGCAGAAGCTTTTTAGTTTGATATAGTTTCATTCATTTATTTTTGCTTTCACTTCCCTTGCCATTGGCGTCAAGTTCATAAAGTCCTCTCTGAACCCATCATCTTTAAGTTTAGTATTGATATCTTCTTCTATGCAGTTTATTGTTTCAGGTCTAATATGGAGGTCTTCAATCCACTTTGAGTTAATTTCAGTACATGGTAACAGGGCACAGTCCAGATTTATTCTTTTGTATGTGGTTTTCCAATTTTCCCAGTATCATTTACTGAAGAGGTTTTCTTTTCTCCATTGTATATTTTTTGTTCCTTTCTCAAAAATTATTTGTCCATATATTTGTAGGCTTATTTCTGGGTTTTCAGTTCTGTTACATTGGAATACATGTCTTTTATTCTGCCAATACCAAGGTGTTTTGATTATTGATGCTTTATAGTATAGACTGAAGTCTAGGAACATGATGCCTCCAGCCTTATTCTTTTTTCATAGGATTGCTTTGGCAATTCAGGGTCTTTTGTGTTTCCATATGAATCTGATGGCTTTTTCTTTTTAATCTATTTCTTGAAAGAATGTCTGTGGGATTTTGATGGGAATTGCATTAAATCTGTACATTGCTTTGGGTAATATGGCCTTTTTAAGTTGATTCTTCTAATCCATGAACATGGAATGTATTTCCATTTCTTCATACCCTCTTCAATTTCTTTTAATAGTGTCTTATAGTTTTCCATGTATAAATCCTTTATGTTCTTTGTTTATTCCTATTTTATTCTTTTTGTTTTGACAGCAAAAGGTATTGTTTTTCTCATTTCTTTTCTGAAGTGTCATTGTTTGTATGTAAAAATGCTGTGGATTTTTGTACATTGATTTTATATCCTGCAACTATATTGTATTCATTTATTATTTCTAATCGTTTTCTGGTTGAGTCTTTAGGGTTCTTATATAAACAATTGGGCTTGTGACTTTTGAAGTGGGACCAATAATGAGGTAGAGGCTTTAGTAAGCTATCAATGTTTTGAAATAACTCCTATAGGAAATATGAGAGTCATACTGGGAGGCATTTTGCAATATAGCAGCATAGTTTTATGCAACTACCGGTGTTCTTGAATTTTACATGTTTCGTGATTACCTGTTAACATTTATAAATAATGCTAATTTTCTCCAGACATATTTTTTTTGCAGTATTTTTTTTATTGTTAAATTTATTGGGGTGACATTGATTGATATCAATTACATTGTTTACAGGTGTACAATTCTATCTATATTACATTGTCTATATATCACATTATGTGCTCACCACCCAGAATCAGCTCACTTTCCATCACTGTATGTTTGATTTCCCTTTTCTACTCACCCCCAACTCTCCCATCTACTTCCCCCATATACCCTCAGATAACCACTAAACTATTGACTGTGTCCATGAGTTTTTGTTTCTTTGTTACTTTCAGTTTTATATTCTTTCGATTATAGTTCATTGCTAGTGACCACCTATGCAGTGCCTCTAGGTAGGAGATGAATGAAGAGGTAGAAAGGGTAGAGGAAAGATAGTACGTATTTTCCGGCGTATAAGACGACCCTCTAATGTTACAGTTAAAACATAGGTTTAGGCCTATATTCGCTGTATAAGACTACAGCCTCGGAAGTGGGGGGTAGTCTTATACAGCGAATATAGGCCTAAACTTATGTTTTAACTGTAACATTAGGGGGTCGTCTTATACACCCGGTCGTCTTATACACCGGAAAATACGGTAGACTAGCATTCAGCTGCCACTGGCTTTGAGATCGGCTTTTTAAATTATTTGCTGGGTGAATCTGCTACCAGAAATCTAAGCCTAAATTCCTCATCTATAGCACAGAGATGAAAATATCTGAGATTCCAGTTTCATAGGATGATTAGAAGGATCAAAAGGGATCATGCATTTAAAATTCCTATGCAACCATGAGCTATTCTCTTATAGATTACAGTGCATATTATGGCAGGAATATAAGGAGGTCCAGAAGGAGATGGTTCACCTATGGCTCATGCAATGCATCTTTTGTTAAAGTCATATGGCAATTCCATTCCTAATTTTTTGAGGAATCTTCATACTGCCTTCCATAGTGGTTGTACCAATTTACATCCTCACCAGCGGTATATAGGAGTTTCTTCTTCACAGCCTCTCCAGAACTTGTTATTCCTTGTCTTATTGATTATAGCCATTCTAATAGGTGTGAGGTGGTATCTCATTGTGGTTTTAATATACATTTTCCTAGAACCTATCACTGTCAATCAAAAAATACTCAATCTGGATGGATAATTTAATATATTTTTGCAAACAAACAAACAAATGAAAACATTTAATTGAAGTTTATTTTTATTAAAAAGAATATTTTATCATAATGCTTAAAAATGAAAAATATTTTTAAGAACATCTAAAATTGTACCAGAACAAATTCAGAAGTGATAGTCAATTACCTAAAACCCTTTATTATTTTTGATCCACTACTAGATACAATGCAGTCTTTGGAACTAACATAGAAATATTGAAAGTTAGAGCTAGTTAATGAATTAGTAAGTAAGCTATACCCAAGATGTAGTAAACACAGCGATCGATACAATAACCTATGAGATTGGGCATTCACATTTAACAGATAAAAAATTTGACATTCAGAGAGATTTAATAACTTTTCTTCCAATTGGTAGCTGAGTGAATTTTATCTCAGTTCTTCCTAAAGCTGATATTCATTCTCTTGAACATGACACTGCGTTTCCTAACAACATATTATGCATGGCTGGATACTTTTTTCTGGACAGCATGCACACACACACACACACACATCCTGGCACAATATACTATTGAAAGACAGAGTATATATCTATATCTGCATCTATATCTATTTATCTCTGTCTATCTATCTATGTATCTGTGTATGTATGTATGTATGTATGTATGTATCTATCTATCTACAAACCAAAAACTAAATTTTTGTATTTCCTACCTACCTACCTCCTTATAGCAAACTCTTTTTTTCATATATTACCTTTGTAGGAATTGACATAATACTCAATTTGGACACTGGGCATTTGTTAAAAATCTCTCATTCCTTCACCATTTCCTAATCAGTCATACATTTTGATAGTTGTACTCCTTAAAATCTATTTTTTCAGCTTTAATAATACTACTTCCATTGAAGCTCTCATTATTCTTCACCTAGACCATTTAAATTTCAATTTATTTAGCAAATTATTTATTGAATATCTATCAGGTACAGATTTGATGCTAGGGATACAGATGAAAATCTTTGTCTTTCTTAAGCTTACATTTTAGTGATAGGAAAAAGAAAATAAAAATAAATATAATAAGTAAAATATATACATGTTAAAAGATGATAAATGCTATCTGAGCCCTTTATTTTGATCCTTTTATTAAAACCCTTACATTTATTTGTTAGTTTCACATTGTTTGTTTAGAGCTACTTATTCTTTTCAAATTAGGGTAGGTATTTTGACATAAGATAATTTTATGTAACCCCCAATTTTAAAGTAAAGTATATGTTTCTTATTATACAGTGACATTGTCTTATAGACATAAAATTATTACCGAATAAGGATATATGCATGTGTTTAAATATTAAAGTACTCCTCTGCATGGTTTCAAATATATAGCACATGTCTCTTTAAATAGAATTAAATGATTGTACATAAATACAAACCTGCTATACTATATTCCTACTCCTAATTTCAGAAGCTGGAAACAGGCCTAATAACTTTTTTTTTTAATCAAAACATGTTTATGAAAGAATTAATTCAGCTCTTAATTCTATTAACCCTTGCATGGGCCTCAGCTAGGGCTAGTCCTTGACATAAGAAAGAAAGAAAAAATTTCCTTACGTTCTACTTTTTCTTAGTATGTAAAGCCCTGTGCAAGATTGTAAAAAAATATGAAGGTAATATTTATATTCATAATCTTATTTGTTCTATTCCCTTTTGGAGGACAGAAAATAAGATTCTACAATGGGGAAAATTTAGGCACCAAATTGTTAGGATCATGATATGGAAATCAGAGGAGTGTTTGGGAGGACAGTAAAATAGAATCTGAAGAGAAACCTTTCATTCAAAAATGAAAATGACATGAGTGAAACAGAGAAGCAGGAAACTTGTAGCATATGAAAACAGACACAGATGCAAGAGACAGAATCTGCTATCCATACTTTAAATATGGATCCTGGGAGAGTCCTGGTCCCACTGAATATAGGAGAACATGAATACTTAAACCACATTCTGTTCCCCTTAAACTTGAATCCACTGTTTAGCATCTTTAATTGTTCTTGTCACTGAAGATTTTATGGTTAATTGTTTTCAATACGTGTGTGTTTTGCCCCTTTTGGTAAACCATAAACTCTTAAAACTCAAGGTTATATCTTACTCATCTTTGTATCCTAATCATATAGCATAGTGTATGTTTTATAATAAATTCTTAGTTAATTTGTAAATAAAGTGGATACACAAATGAATATTTTTAGCAGCAGGGTCACTCGTTTTGCTATATTCTCATGTTTGTTTAGTAATTTATGACTTGAGCATGGTAGTTTTGAATATTGACTCTAACCACATAGATTTTGTGGCAGTGCCTTTCAAAATGACCATCTTGCTGAAGTGCTTACCCCTTTCCTGGGAACTATCTCCCAAGCAGAGCACAGGAGTTCCTTTCAACGGTTTTGTTCATATGATTTGTCACAGATGATTGGTCCAGGAATAGTCAACGGATTTAACTTGATCCATTCAGAATCTCCCTTTCAGGATATTTTGTAAATAAAACCCCCAAAGCCAATCAAGAGTCATTGGAGTAAATTCTCAGTAAGAATAGCATTCTAGAAAGAAAAATCTACAAACTTCTGCTGTTGTAGTTATCCTTATTTCAACTCCATGTTACTTAGTTATTTTCTTAAATTTTATAAGCTATATTTCTGTTCTTTCACTAAGTTATTTCTTAAACTACCCAGAGCATTTTTAATGCCTTATGAAATGAAAGAACATAACTGGTATAAGTACGTGTGAGGAACCGGTGTCAACCCTTCCTTTCTCTCTCCCATTCCCCATAGTTGCAATTTGTATGTTATTATCTGACTGTTGTGCTTCCTATATTATATTCTGTGTCTGTGAGAAGCTCAAATTTTCAGCTCTGTTTCCATTTTCAGGCCAAGTTGCTAGTCCATGCATGGCACAGGTGCATTCTTTCTGGAAATCGTAAAATATTGGGATGGGTGATAAGGGCAAAGATCTAAAAATAGTATTGAAGACTGTCATTTGCCAGGAGAAATTCTTTGACAAAAAAGCCCAAGTTTTATTGTTATTTCTATGGTTACCATTTTCATTGCAGAGATTAAAAAGAGACCATTTCTTTTGCAAATTTTTTCACTTTCCCCTCAGGGAGAACAATCTGTTTCCTTTTGAATTTCTGTTACCCTGTGTTTTACCCTTCTCTTATGCTGTTTTAAAGTTATAAAGTTCTATTTCCCATATATAAAATATTTAGATATAGGTAATTTAACTTCAAGCACCTACACAAATAGAACAAAAAGATGCATGTCACAAGCAAGTAATTCAGATATTCTGCTTGAGTTAAATAAAAGAATCCTTCTTGTACTACATAATTTAAAATAAACAAAAGCTTTTAACAAAATAGCCAAGAAATATCAATTATACTACTCTTAGAATGATAGACTGAAGATAAGTAAGTAGTACGTGATACAAAGATATTAAAACAATTTCACATTTTATAACATTTATTGAATAAATAATACATCATAAAATTCAAACAGACTTTAAATATACTACAATATATTAACTAGCCTTTACATGTTTTCAAATTGCACATTTAATTTTGACAGGGTGATAATAATAATAAAAAAATAACTTGAGTGTTGATACACGTTGGTAAAGGACTATGTTCTCCCCCATTTGGTCTATTCACTCTCCTCAAAGTACTACCAACTACTAGACATTAAAACAACAGGTGACACATGCTTTGAAATTAAAATCATATAACAATCTACTTTATAATTAGTGCCATGAAGACCTTATTGCCTAATTCAAAACCTCATGCTCCAAAATGCTGTCTTCTTTTATCATTTGGAATAGTAGAAAGATTTCAGCTAAATCCTTTATATTTGTTAGAGTTAACTTTTGGCTTGAAAATGGCATACTCAGATCTATTTTTAA